>LDKF01000616.1:36084-49056 GCA_001026735.1 Rotylenchulus reniformis | reverse complement strand
CTCTCACGCCAAACAACCCCCGATCCATTGGCTGTCGGCGGCAACTGTGTTAGTGAGTGAGTGATGGCGATGATGATGAGTGTGACAATGCGCAATGTACTCGCGCGGATGATGAGAGAAACAGAGAAAATGCAGAACAACCATCATCAGTGGAATAGTACCAAATGATCGGGGATGGACACAAAGGGGCTTAACCGAGCGACCACTGATCCCTCCCCATCCCCCATCCTTCGGGCTCCGTCTACCCCCCTCCTCCATTTTTGTACTGTTTTGGCAATCGGATTTGTCGCTTGTCGGCATCCGTATAAACGGGGAAAAGCTCCAATTCGTAATGTAATACAAGTTGGTGAGCCAGGCCCGTAGCCAGAAAAAATTTTCGGAGGGGGGCCTGTGGTGAGCTAACATCAGCAGAAACCTAACTAACAAGTGACAGGGGAAAAGCGAAAGGGGGCAATTGCCGAAAAAATGATTGATTGTACTACTGGGGTGAATAAACGACCTAATAATCATTTGAAAAAATTCAAGTTGAAAATTATTGAAACGAAAATTTTATTTTCAAAATACAAAACACCAACGACGAAACACCGGAAAGTGCGGAATTCGGTCTTTCTTGAGTCCGCTGTTCTATAGTATATAGTAACGCGTCAGAGACGCATAAATACTCGTTTTCTCTGCACTTTTTTTGCACTGTCTTATTAGAACTTTGGATTTTCCCCACTATAGGGTCGATCGGTTACCCCAGTAAATATAAGACAAATTTCCTAAGTAATATTTTTCAAAAAAAAAGTAAATAGAAAATTTTAAAAAAGGCAAAATGTTTTTTTCGATTGACTTGTAAAATTTCTTTGATAATGGAATTTTGAAAAATTGCACAAAAAAACGTACATTATACATTATCCCCATAAATTGTCGGATATCCTCTTTAAAGTTCGGTTTTTTACACGCTCGAATTCAATTGTGCATTTTGTCAACAAAAAAATTGACAATAAAAATTTATTATTTTATTTAATAGATCATTTATGAAAATTATCTGCAAAAATGAGAAAAAATGATCATACAAATCTGAAGAATGTGTCAGCATGAATTTGGTCGGGGGTCGGCAATAGGAATGTGAGAAAATGGATGAAAAGCAATGCTCCGATAAAAGTTCATTCCAACGAGCTGAGCATCATCAGCTGCTTCAGCACTTTGGTCTGGGATGTCTCGCGGATCTCGCCGGCCAGAAACATTTCGTCCACAACGGAATAGACCTGAAGAAAATTATTGAATGGGTTGAAAAAGAACGGCGCTACTTTAAAAGTGGGCGTTTTTGGGACTCAAATTTATTTTTGAGTCTCGGGACTCAATTGTTTATTTTCTGGGGTATTTTTTGAAGCTGAATCCAATTCTGACATCCATTTTAACCTAATGCGTCATCCGACGTCACTTTTTGACGGTAATGTCAAAAAATTTTCTTCTAAAAACCTGAAGAAAATGAAAAATTCTGACATCAGCGTCAAAAAAAGATACCAGCTGCAGAGGAGGTTTCTCAAAAAAATACACTGAAAAATGCACACAATTTAACGTTAACATAAACAAATGAAAATGAGAGAGCTTATGGCCTCGATTGAAATAAAAGACTAAAAGAATTTATGGGACAAGTATAAAATTGACAGATTCTTACGTGATGGAGACTATTGAGACAAAAATGATATAGGGCTAGGAACGATCATTTATTGATGTATTTTTTTAAATTTTTTTGTGAAAATTTTAAATTTGAATAAATTTTTTCGTATAATATTATTTAAAAAAAAAGATTTGAGTACCGGGACTCAAAAATAAAGTTGAGTCCCAAAAACGCCCACTTTTAAAGTAGCGCCAAAAGAACAATGGAAACTTTGTAAAAGTTGAAGACCAGGTCAAGCTCACAAACATTGTGAAAGTATTCATTGAGCACCTGATTTGGGGTTTGGGTGGTCAAAAATAATTTTAAAGCCTGAAATTACTTCAACAAAATTGTGTATGGCCTCAAGATAGTAAAGGTTGTTGTCGATGATATCCACACAAATGCAAAAGTAGAGTCCGGCATACCTCCGGTAGACAATTTTGAAATTGCGAAACTAAAAACAAATTTAACGGTAGGGGACGTAGGACGTTTGAGTACGGAGGCCATAACTTTGCTTAGAAGCAACTTAGAGAAACGTTCTTGGTGTCAAAAGATATATAGTTAAATTAGCTACCAAATGAGTCTAAGATCATTTAAAATTGTTTATTATAAAAAATTATTTTGACCAAAATACATAATTTCCAGAAATTGGCCGATACGAGCGATTATTCTGCCCATAACTTTTTTTAATGGGTCAATCCGGATTGGTTTATATTTATTTTGTAGCTAATTTTAAGCTCTATTTTTTGACATTAAGAAATTTTTTCTATGTTGCTTTTAAGCTGACAATGAGTTATGGCGGTTGGCGCTCAAATTCAAATGTCCCTTTTCGAAATTAAGTTAGTTATTTTAGCATAAAAAGCTAAAATAACTAACTAAAATAACTAACCTCAACAAAATTTGTGTGTTTCGCGTCCCGGACTGTGACAACCGCGTGGACCTCCTCAATCAGCTTCTGTTTCTCGTCATCGTCGAAGTTCATGTACCATTTGGCCAACCTCGTTTTGCCTTAATATTTTAATTTTTTATTCAATTTTCAAGATCAGTAATCACCTGCGCGATTCTGTATCAGGATGAATCGAATCATGAATATGGATGGTGAATTTTAATTTTTGATAAATAAAAAGCTAAATAAAAATGGCGAATTATGTAAACGTAGTGCGGGGGCAAGAGCAAGCTCAATTGGCGCTACCACATTTCGGCCAAACCACGTTTCGGCCAACCCGCCAAAAAGCCACGTTTCGGCCAGCCAGCCAAAAAACCACGTTTCGGCCAGCCACGTTTCGGCCAAACCAAATTTCTTATTAGGCATAAAAATCAATATTAAAGGAAAAAAAATGAGGAAGGACTGTTCAATAGGTGAGTGCTGTATGATTTTTGATTTTTTAATGCAAAATTTCTTATTGTTGGGCTCGCCTTCGGCGAGCCCAATATTAAAAAATTTTGCATTAAAAAATCTAAAAATCATCCAGCCCGCACCTATTGAACATTGCATTTGGCCTAAGCCCCCCACGGTGAATATAGATCGCCGGTTTTTATAAGTAGCCAATTGATAGTGTTGAGATTCAGGCCGAAATAATAGAAATTTGGTTTGGCCGAAACGTGGCTGGCCGAAACGTGGTTTTTTCGCTGGTTGGCCGAAACGTGGCTTTTTGGCTGGTTGGCCGAAACATGGTTTGGCCGAAACGTGGTTTGGCCGAAACGTGGGGCAGCGGCTCAATTAAGCCATTTTTAAGGTTGGCAAAGAACTCTGAAACGAAAAACACTTTAGAGATTACTAATACATAATATTTATAGGTCGGTTCAAACCAGACCTAGAAAAGTGAGCTTGGTGTGAAAAGATAGAGCTAATCATTAGCTACAAAATGAGCCTAAGCTCATCCGAATTGGCCTAGTCTGAAAAAGTTATGGCCGAAAGGCCGAAATAATCATTCGATCGAGAGAGCATTTTTTGGAAATTGGCCGATACGAATGATTATTTTTTCCATAACTTTCTTTAGACTAGAGATCGGAAAATTTTCGAATTCTAGTTCTAGTTTCTAGTTTTCGCGATTTCTAGTTTTCTAATTTTTTCTAGTCCAAAAAACTAGAAAAAACTAGAACTAGAAAAAACTAGAGAAATTTTGACCTAGATCTAGGTTCTAGTTCTAGTTTTTTTCCTATGAACAAAAAATCAATAAAACGGTAAAAATTTAATTAAATTTCATTTTTCCTTTTCCCAATAAAAATTCATTTTTTAAAAATATTCATCACTAAATAAAAATAAGCAAAAAAATCAAAATTAATATTGCAGGGCAAGAAAGTGGAATCAAAAAAATAAAAAACTAGAACTAGAAACTAGAAAAAACTATAAAAAAAGGCCAAGTTCTAGTTTTTTTAAGTTCAAAATTTCTAGTTTTTTATAGTCTAAAAAACTAGAAAAAAAACTAGACTAGAAAAAAACTAGAAAAAAACTAGACTAGAAAAAAACAAGAAAAAAACTAGAAAAAACTAGATCTGGATCTAGAACTAGTCCGATCTCTACTTTAGACTAGACCAATTCAGAGCACAAAATTCTGCACAACTTTGCTTTTTTAAAGTACTTTCGGTTTATTAACCATGGACGGCAAAAATGAATTTTAAGCGGCAAAAAAGACAATTGATCCAACAACGCCAATGTGTGCCATAATTTAAATTGACGACCGATCTATTGAAAAAAATAGTTCGAAGGTCTGACAGGCCTATTTATTCACAGAGCCTAGAATTTTTTAATTCAGCCTAGAATATGTTTAATTATGCCCTGAAATTTATTGCTTAGGAACCAAAAAGTCGATACACACATTTTTAATGGACTTACCACATTTACAAAAAAATTGGGCTTTTCGTGATTCTTACGTTCTGTAGTCAGCACACATTTACTCTTTTTCTTTTCCGCGCTCTCTCGTAATCTTTTTTTTCTCTAACGCGTTGTTTTTGCGTTGAAGTAATACAATGAAACAAAGGATCGTTTGTTTATCCCATTTGAATCACGTATGGCGATGTGTTTTACACTAAATCTTTTTTGCCGCTTTTTTTTCGTTTTTGCTGTCCATGTAACAAGCATATAAAAAGAATTTTTGGCCAAATTGGCCCACTTGGCGGTTTTTTAACGTCTTACAAGTTAGCACCAACCGTAATCACCAGCGTTTTAAACAGGGGTCGGATAAAATCCGCGTCAGAAAAGTCCGGCAATCTAGAGCACCTTTAGTTTCGAATTTGACCTCGAAACGATTTGTCCGAATGCGTTTGACGCTTTTGTTCTCTCTTCTCCTTGTCTCTGTTCCTTCATTTCATTTCACTGGATCCAAAGACCACTCCGTCTTCGAGTGGGCGTGTCCCTCCATAGAGTGGGCGTGTCCCTCCACCTAGTCCATATAAATAGCTTTTCCGATGTTCATTTCCTCTCATTTTGTGATCGCGCGGAGATTTATTCTTTGCAAACAAAACAATCGCTTTAGTACCATTTTTTCAAAAGGGATTGCCGGACTTTTCTGACGCGCATTTTATGTCCTGATTTCTTAGATTTGTCCTGATTTGGAGGGTCCAGCAGATCTCCAGATCTGAGAAAATAAAAATGTCCTGATTTACATATCAGATTTGTCCTGATTTTAGACCTCTGACCTATTTTTGTCCTGATTTTTGGGATTTTGGAAAATTTTATTTAAAAAATTAACGATAATAAAAATCAGGTTTAAATTTTCAAAATTTTCTCCGGCGGCCCCTATCGGGACTGCCGGCTCCCTACTCCCTACACAATGAATTTTTTATAAAAACGTCTTAAAAATGACTAATTTTCTAATGAAAGTCAGGTCTAAATTTTCAAAATTTTCTACGGCGGTCCCTGTCGGGACCGCCGGCCAGGAGGGGCATGGGGGGCACGTACCCCTACCTCCCCCCCCCCGAAATGCAAGACCAAAAAATGAAAAGGGTCCCCCTGTTAAATTTTTTTTGATTTTTTTTTGAAAATTTGAAAAAAATTGGCCGATTTCCTTCAAAAGTCATCAAAATTTCTCCGGCGAAGGGGCCGCCGGAGACCCCTCTATGAGCTGCTTATTTCAACTCCCAAATTGCTCAAACAGATTATGGATAATGAAAAACACAATGTTTGATATATTGGTACTTTTTTACTTTGTATCCCATTTTTACCCCCACCAACAAAATTTTTTTTAGAAATTTATTTTAAATCACCTAAAACTATTTTTCCTGGGGTAATTTTTGACACTGAATCCGAATTTGATGTCCATTTTGATGTGATGTGTCATCTGACGTCACTTTTTTGACGTTGACGTCAAAAATTTTTTTTAATTTTTCTATGGGGCAATTTTTGACGCAATTCCGGTTCTGGCGTCCATTTTGACATTCTGTGCCATCCGACGTTAAATTTTTTTAGAAATTTTTAAAATTACAAAAAAATTTTTTAGAAATTTTTAAAATTTCAAAAAAATTTTGACGTCAACGTCAAAAAAATTAACGTCAAATGACTCATTACGTTAAAATTGACGTCAGATTCAGCGTCAAAAATCACCATAGGGAAGTAATTTTCAAATTATTTTACGGGAAAATTTAAGCAAAGTTTTTTTTTGAAAGGGTGGGCTAAAATGGGATACAAAGTAAAAAAGTACCGATATATTTTTGAATGAATAAAAGCATTTTTCTTTGAGCTGGAAGCACTTCACGAAATGTCCTGATTTTTGACCATGAAATCTGATTTTTTGAGCTAAATGTTCTGATTTTGAAAATTTTCAGATCCGACCCCTGGTTTTAAAGTCCAAGATTTTTCAGTTTGTTTTGTTTTGTTCTTTAAAAATCGGGTTAGAAAATGTTGTTCCTGTTCCATAATTTTGTCCGTCTGTTGTTCTCAAAATAAGAATACAAGATACAAATTGCTTGGTCGCCAGAGCGAGATCAATTTTGTGATGAGCGTAAACTTTGCCACGAAAAGCATTTTTGAACAACAACTACAAAACAACGGACTACGAAACACCGACTAGTAGTGTTAGGAACAAGACCGGGACCAAGACCGTGACTAAAAACAGGGTATTAAAATCAAGACCAAAAAAAAGTCTTGGTCTTGTCCTGGTCTTGGCTTCAAAAAATTTTTAGTCTCGGTCTTGGGTTTTGGCTTCGAAAAAATTTTGGTCTTGGGTCTTCGTCTTGGTTTTTAGCATTTAATCACGGTCTGTATAAATGTATAACCAGGGTATACCCTTGCGGACCTATGCGAATAATGGTAGTGCCCGCGCGCTTCAGCGTGTGTGCCTAATTCTGATTGTCGCGTGTTTTGATTTTATGGTGTTTGGATGGTAGCCTATTGAATCTGGATTTTTTGGAACCGCATATCAACAACTAGGTGGACAACTACAACTAGGTCATTGTCGTGAAATTGTCCATAAACCATAATTGCATATTTTAAAAACAAAGTTTAAGCCACTTCCCATTTGATTCTTGATCTTGACAGTTTCAAAATACAGCTTAAGTGTATGTACAATGTATACAAAAGTCGAATATGTTTTAAATACATTTTTGGCGGGTTCCATCCGCCGATTAATTATCTTTGCGCTATGGACAATGTGGAGGCGAACCGACGACGCCTCCGGCAAAGGACCAGGCCAAGCAGTAGGGCACCCGTCAGACTGGCCAGGTTCAGTATGGCCAAGGCCTTCACCAGTCTCTGCGAGCCCATCAACGCTCTGCGCAACTCTTTGTCCTCTTCCGCGCTGTCCAAGGACACCTCTTGGCGGAGGAAAGTGGCGGAGGCGGATGATGACGACGGAAGTGGAAGGGACGGGGTCACCATCTCTTCACCGGTGGCGAAGATGAACTCGCTGCCCTCGCCGTCCCCTCTCCCTTCTCCGGAAACGGTGATTGTTACCCCTACGGCTCTCCGTTTTCGCCTTTTGCGCAGCAGTCGCGGCCCAACAGCCGCCCCCGCGCCACTATTGTCGCATCGGTGGTCCTAAACATGAGCAAAGCATTCAATTCAATAGACCGAAAATGGTACTTTTTCTCCTAAAAGGGACTATCAAAACTTTCCGGCACCAAAATGTCAGCCACATGATCCTAACCCTACCGGCACCCAAACCGGTACCGGCTTGTAGCGGTTTAGTACCGATCCTTAGATTATAGCTAGGGTCACTACATTTGAAGAAATTGCTCTCACGGTTGTTCGCCGACATTCCGGATCGTTCTTCAAGCACGCGTACAACAGACAGTCGAAGAACACGCGGGTGGAGGAGGCGAAGCGGAACACCCGGCTGGCAGCAACGGCATGGCTGGCATTGGCCGAGTACATAGGGTGGGGCATCAGGGACTGGTCCATGGAACAGCTGGGATGGGTGATAAGATCAGAGCTGATGATGCGAAAATCAGGGATAAGATGGGGAAAAAGTGATCTGATCACTGGGGTTCGAACAGTTCGGATCATCAATCTCCCCCGCCCCGCTTACCCCCGGTCATTGATTATTTGATGGCGTGTGCCGCGTCCATCATGCACGAAACAGCGGTAAACCTGAACATTTTGATGGTTTGACGATATGATTTTGGCCACCTTCAGCGCATAGTCATCCCCACAGCGCCACCGGTGGAACAACCGGTCGCCGAGCTGGACCCGTTTGGCGACTGATGGACCGTCCAGCGAATTTGTATGGATACTGTAAGTACAGTAGAAACATGGCAGAATATAGGTCAAGATTGCCTGTATTTGCACTCGGGCTGCAGCATGGCCCCGGAAGCAGCGAATCGAGCTCGCATGGCTTCCAGCGGCGAGTCTTGCACCAGAAAAGTGCTTTGGTGGGCGCTGAAATGGGTGATCGTGATCATTTGGATCGTGCTGATCTGGATCAGATCTATATGAAGTCATTGAACCCAATTTCGGAATGTAATTTGATGTCCTCATCATTCGAATTTAACTTAACTGATCCAGCATTATCCTGTTCCAGATTATTCTTGAACTATTTGATACCTCAATTCCAGCACACGGCCTATGGATTGGTTGCGATCCGGAAAGTACTGGCATCGCACATCGAACACTCGCCGTTCCAGCTGTGCCATCGTCGCCGTTGTCGCCGATCGGTTGGCGTTGAAGTTGAGCACCGCTCGCAGCGAATGCTCCAGGCCTATGCGAGGATGGGTGAGGCGGCGAGAGGTGACGCCGCAGGGCATGAAGCGAAGCGGAACTTCGAGCCTGAGCAGGGGCGAGCCGGGCGGGAAAGGCTGCGAGCACGGGGCCAGATCAGGGTGGGGATGGGCGAAGAGCAGGGTGGGCGAGTGTGGGGCCGGCGAGAAGAGCAGCAGACCGATGGAGTCGGGCGAGCACAGCGGCACCGGGCCTTGGCCGAGAGTGGGCAAGATGCGCGACTGAGGCGGTGGTTGGGGTGGCGATTGGGATGGAGATTGGAGCGGCGGATGAGGTATCGGTTGTGAGGGTAACTGATGAGAAGGCGACTGTGGCGTTATTTGGGATAATAATTGGGGAGTATGCTGAAGATGCGATTGAGGCGGCGACTGTGACGTTACTTTGGATGATGAATTCGTAAGTTGCAACTGTGTTTCTGATTTAGTCGGCGATTGTAGCGACTGATGGTGTACCGGTTGAGAGGGCGACTGTGGAGTTAGTTGGGACACTAATTGGGGAGTTTGCGACTGAGGCGGCGGCTGGGACGGCGACTGAGAAGATGATCGAAGCGGCGATTGATCATATTGGGCCATGGAGAGAGTAAGGAGCAGAAGGAAGAAGATAAAGCCGATAAAGGAGGAGGATGAGGAAAAGTAGAACCTTAACATCATTTCAAGGGGCAACGGGGCGAGAATGAGCTCGGCGACCGTTGTAATTGTGGTTCCATATCCAGAGAGCGAGGCGTCCCGTTGTCGTCCCCCTCTGCTGAGGTGGGGATGATCGGGTGGAAAAAGGCCTCTCTGTCCCCCCGGGCGCCGTCCCTCTTTCCTCCGGCGGATGACCCTCCTCCTCCTCCTCCTCCTTGTGTGTGCACTCGAATGAAATGCATAAAATGAGAATTGAGTGAGTGCGACGACCAAACACAACGGTCGCGGACGGGGGAAGGTACATAGAGACGACGACGATGATCGGCGGAGGACAAAGAGCATCTCCACCAAATCCAACCTGTGAGCACCCCCCCCCCCCCCCCCCNCCCCCCCCCTCCCCCACCCGACCAAAATGCATAATTCACTCTTTCCCTCACCACCAAAAGTGCGCTCGGTACCGTTCATTCGGCTCTCGTCTGTCTGTCTGTCCTTTCCGATCGCAACAACCGTTTTCAGTTTTCATCCAGTTTTTTGTTGTTTTACCCGTCCACCAGGCAGAAGAAGTGTTACCGAAAATAGAATACTCTCTGAACTGATCAGAGAACGAACTGTTATTGAGAGGCGAGGGTTTTGACGACGGTGCAATACAGTCGCGGGCAAAAGTCTTGCAAATTTGTTGTTCGGAGGTGAAATCGTTAATAACGCGAAGGATAATGAGAGTAACATATGAAATTATTATGAAGATTATATTATTATGAAGAATTATTATGTATCTCTTTGAGGGTCAATTTTTTGTGAATTTTCCAAAAAAAAATGTGGACCAATTTCCGTTCCCTAAAAAAAGACTGGAACCACATAGTGGTGGGACCATCCCCCGGAACATTCGCCCATTCTAGCTTCTGGGTTCCATTGGCATTGGCACAATGAAATAATTTTTGAAAATCAATTTTGGGACTTTAGCTACTTATTAGTACATTTCCTTGGACCTGGACCTGGACCATTCCCTGGAAGTTTGGACCATCCCCAACCCAGTTGCCTCTCTCTTCTCACTTTGGCCAATTCCTTCCGTTTTGTTGTCCCTCCGTCCATTGTGTGTCCTCATTGCCTTCCCAATTNATAATTCACTCTTTCCCTCACCACCAAAAGTGCGCTCGGTACCGTTCATTCGGCTCTCGTCTGTCTGTCTGTCCTTTCCGATCGCAACAACCGTTTTCAGTTTTCATCCAGTTTTTTGTTGTTTTACCCGTCCACCAGGCAGAAGAAGTGTTACCGAAAATAGAATACTCTCTGAACTGATCAGAGAACGAACTGTTATTGAGAGGCGAGGGTTTTGACGACGGTGCAATACTGTATCTCTTTGAGGGTCAATTTTTTGTGAATTTTCCAAAAAAAAATGTGGACCAATTTCCGTTCCCTAAAAAAAGACTGGAACCACATAGTGGTGGGACCATCCCCCGGAACATTCGCCCATTCTAGCTTCTGGGTTCCATTGGCATTGGCACAATGAAATAATTTTTGAAAATCAATTTTGGGACTTTAGCTACTTATTAGTACATTTCCTTGGACCTGGACCTGGACCATTCCCTGGAAGTTTGGACCATCCCCAACCCAGTTGCCTCTCTCTTCTCACTTTGGCCAATTCCTTCCGTTTTGTTGTCCCTCCGTCCATTGTGTGTCCTCATTGCCTTCCCAATTCGCCACTTCCAAATGGAATTTCCTGCTTCTCCCCCTCCTCCCCTCCTCCCCTGGGCCATTCTCATCGATTTGTTGGCACGCGGCCCCTTCGTCCGTATCCCCGCTGACTCTTCGGGAAAAATGGCGCCGGCGGGCGGAACGGGCACCCCCCCCCCCTCTCCTCCCCTCCTCCCCCCCCTCTCCGCTTCCCTTTTCCGCATTCATTCCATTCACTCGCGGTTGGATGAGTGTGCGTTGTGCCGTCACATCCACTTTTGCCTCCCGCTGAGTTCGCATGCCCTTGGCCATTAGTCTTGGCCACATCGTCTTGGCCATGACTTTTGGTGTTCGGCCTCCCCAAATGGCACTCTTCAGGGAACCTATCATATCTCATATCAATTCCCTCTGGAGCTAGCATCATTTTACCTTCCGCCTCTTCCGCCTCCCTCCATCTCACTCCGAATTGGCCATAACCTAATGAGTGGCCTTTTTTGGACTCCTTAGCCACAAGTTATAATTCACAAGTTCCAATTTCAGAATTGTCTTTTTTTTCTATAACTTGGCCATGCTTATTTTATCCCTTAAAATGATCATCAATGTAGGTCCCATGATAGAGTTTGGTCTTCCACAATCGACTTGGCCATAATTGTTACAATTTGTTTGGGTGTTTATATTTTGGCCTTTCCAACTTGGGGCTCTTACTGTATCATGGAATCTTGCCAAGATTTGTTGGGCCCCTAAGTTCCGGTTGTCCAATTCCCTCTGATCGATCCGGCTTCCTCTTCCCCCCAATTTTCTCTGTTTGTTATTTGTTTGGCATTCATTCATTCCCCGTTGGATCTTTCCATCTAATTAGCCAGCTTTTCACAGCCTCCTCCTCCTCCTCCTCGCGATGAAAATTGGGTTGGCTGGTGCAATTACTTTCCTCCACCAACGATGAATGGATCCCCCTCCTCTTCCCTCCTATTCCTCTTCTTCTTCTTTCCCCTCCTCTTTCCCTCTTCCTCTTCCTACTACTTCCTCTCCTCTTCTTTTTCCACCGTCTGGCTGTTTCATTCCCCCAATTCTTCCCCAACCAGTTCTTCCTTCCTTCCCTTCCTTCCCCAAATTATCATTTTCTCCGCCTTTCCTTTCCTTTTCACACTTTTGCCGCTTCTTTTTCACTTTCCACCTTCCCCTTCTGTCCCTCCATCATCATCCGGCCATTAGTCATTCCCCACAATTTTACGCATTCGCCCACATTCTCAAGGCCCAAGGTCGTCATCGTCAGCAACAAGGCTCTGTTGGTGCTGCACCATTCTTGCCTTCTGCTGACTTGTCATTAAACTGCCCTTTGCCCACATTCCAATGGGCCTATTTCGCCTATGTTCGAAATAGTAATCAGAGGGCACAAGAAAAATAGGGAATCGGGGGATCTAAGCTTCCAACTTTCGGGGGTTCAGAACTTCTGAAAACCGAAAATAACCCTTTCATTCCCCCGGGATCAACTTGCCAAATTCGCTTTTATACGCCTTCAATTCATTCAGAAGATATTCAAGTGAGAAGAGATCCGATCTATGGCCAATTTTGGCCAATTCTCATCCCTTTGCCTATTAATTGTCTTTTGTGTCCATCACCCACCGGTAGAAGGAGGGGATCTGTCCTGTCCTTGTCCATGTCTCTTCAGCCCACCACCTTTGGCCGATTCGGGGACCCGACCAGTCTGTTCATTTCCATTCCATTTTCCGTTGCATTCACTTCTCCGAATGTGGAAATGCAATGTTTGGGGGTCCAAACCAGTTGGGGGCAGAGGATGGATGGAAATGGTGAATGGATAGCCCGGACGGAGGCCCAAAACAGCCCCGAAAATGAGGGGGAAGGAGGGGGGGGGGGGG
>LDKF01000616.1:12967-36072 GCA_001026735.1 Rotylenchulus reniformis | reverse complement strand
GGGGGGGGAGAGGGTGGGTGCGCGAATGGGTGGAAGGAAGTACACAGCGGAGAAGACAGCGGAGGAGAGAGAGGAGAAGAGTGAATTGGACCCCGGACGGAAGGAAGGGCTTCTTCCTCCTCTTCACACAGCTGTCGCTCCCCTAGCCCATGGACCCTCACCCTCTCCCCTTCCCCCCAATTCACAACAAAAACAGCGGGGAAATCATCCTTGGGGGGCCGGGGAATGGCTGTTTGTTGCCCTTTGGCCTTCCTCGGATTCCCCATTCCATCATAAATTCTTCCCATCACGCCCCTCCTGATCATCCTTGGCCCTATCGATCCGATTCCGGTCATAATTGTTCGAAATCGCATGATCGGCCAAAAATGAAATGCTTCGTCCCATCCCTTCTTGATCATTATCCTAGGCCCTATCGATTGGCCCTTCCGATCAAATCTGATCCGGACAGAATAGTTTGAATCACGCGTTCTCGCGTTCCATCCATCCAGTCTTGATCATCATCCTTGGCCCTATCGATTGGCCCTTCCGATCAAATCATGATTCGCACTGCGCGAAGGATCATGATGAGCCGCTCATCACCACAGGGGACCCACTCGACGGAATTGGCGGGGGAGGGGGAAGGAAGTGTCGGTGGAAGTTAACAAACACATCGATTGGTTGGCCAACAAACAATCACCCTCCATTCACACACTATCGCTGCTTCATCCACTACTCTTGGCCACACCCAAAAAGTCCTTCACATCTGTTTCATTCTTCCTTACACTTCCGCCCCATCCTCTTCCCCTTCGCTCCCTTCCGCTTCATCCTCTTCCTTGTCCCCTTTACTTCCCTTCCGCTTCCTCTTCATTCTTCTCCTTCCCTTCTGCTTCATCCTCTTCCTTCGCCCTTCCCTTCCGTTATATCTTCTCCCCATACCTTCCGCTTCATCCTCTTCCTTTTTCCCTTTTAGCTATGACTTCTCATTCCTCACCATCTTCATGGCCTCTTCCATTATTTCTCCTCCTCTTTATCATAATTTTGGGAACAGTAGCCCCTGATGATGTTGAGGATGACCATTCGGCGCCAGATGTGTCCATAACGGCCACAGGTATTCATTTGCCCGATGGTCACGATTTGTCCCTTTTATCACTTCCAATCATTGTCCACTATCTCCGATCACTTATCGCCCTTCTCTGATCACAGATTCGACCCTCTCCTCCTCCACCGAGCCTTCCCTGGCCCACAACGATCCGGCTGTGTCCTACTCTCTGACCAAGAGCTTCCGCGTGATGTGTTGCATGGGCGGAGTGCCGGAGGCAATGACAATCATTAAAATCCAAAATTCAGCATCGTGGCCTAATGGATTTGATTCGGTTTGAATCCCACCGATAGGTTCAGCCCCATCCCTTACTTAAATTGGGCCAAATCATCCGAAAGTTCAAAGTCCACCAGGATCCTTGCTATCCCTTACAACATCCTCCACTTCCAGCTGAACCATCCGGACCTCGTCCACAACTTCACCCTCAACTCGGCCTCCTATGTGTCCGATGACCCCCAGCAGGGCGCGGACTTTGCCGACTCCCAAAATTGCCGCCTCTTCGACGGGTCCTTTGTGCTTCCCAAATTGCCACCGGGCCCATTGGGTGCGCATTTGCAGCTCAGCTATGTCAGCCAAGTCACCTGCAAGTGTCCAGGTCAGCGGACTCTGCTGGAAACGGAGAAATAGTTCGAACTTTGTCAATATTTTGGGTGGACCATGGCCAATTTTGGCAAATTGGCCCGCCTTCCTTTGGCCAAATCTAGGGATCTGAAAAGACAATGGGCCATGATGATCAATACCACCTATCAGCTTCTCTCAAAACTCACAGAACTGGGCATGGGCCGGGCGTTGGACCGAAGCTGTCGGCGGCTGCCCGCGTGCGCCAACAGCGGCATTCGCTCGCTGATGGACCCGCGGCGCTGCTTCTGCCTGGACCCGTTCTTTGGCGACCGTTGCGAGAAGGTGTGCGACCAGGGCAGACGCGTCAAAGGTATGGCCAAAAGAATGTGATCTGGGTCCGGGAAAATTAAATTGGCCCAAAAATCGGGGACCAATTTCCGATAATCCCGAGAACCGAGACCGGCAGGAATAGGGTTCAAAATTCAGGACCAAAGTAAAATCAAGGATTTAAAGCCGGATTGAAAGGGGAGCACAGTGAACTTCTCAATATCCCATGTGTTTCCGTTGGCCCTTTATCCTTCAACGCGTTCCTCTGTTTACGGCCCAGATTTTATTTAATGAATTGGGTCAGATATCGGGATAGGAATTCCGAGTTTCTCACTTATCGCAGGCTCCGACGGCCGGGACCGGTGCAGTTGCGCGCCCTTTTATCGGGGCGAAGAGTGCCGCGAGCCGGTCTGCATGAACGGGGGCCGACCCGTGGAGGCGGCGGTCAGTGCCGTGCCGCTCCCTCACCAGCATCATCATCCGTGCGAGTGCTCCCCGCGCTTTCTGGGTTTCCACTGCGAAATTCCACTGGACGTGAACCGGACCAGCCCGATTAACCACCACCACGAGTTCAGCATGGGCACCGGCACCGGGTCGCGCTTCCAACGCTTCGGCGGAGATCAGGTCCCAAGATGTGGATCAAGCTTAGGATTATCCGAATTCGGACCTAAAGGGTTGGATCTTGCATATATAGATTCCGGGTCCGGGTCGCGAATTCGAATAATTATGTCCTTTTTAGAGCCACGAGATGTTCTCCCGGGATGTGTCCGGCACCGTGTTCTCGCTGGTGATGATCGTCGTGCTGGTGCTCAGCATGTACCTGTTGATGAAGCACCGCATGCAGGTCCGTCCGGACCGGATAATGCAATGATTTTGCATGCAAAAACTCTCGCAGGTCCAGTCGCGCTATCTGAGTAGCAGGCGCGCCGACTTACTTGGCGCGTGTCAGTTCCCCGGCGCCTCCGGACACCACCATTTCCCTCCGTCGATGCCCGGCTCCGCGCGGCGCGTCGAATTGCTCCCGGTGGGCGACCATGCGGCTAGCGCGTCCGCCCGCGGTGCCTTCCCCTCCTCCTTTGCGCGCTCGCTCGCGCCCTTCCTGCAGGCGGCAACCGCCGCCGCCGCTGCTGCAGACGCGGGTCCGCCCCCGTACGCGCCGCCGGGTCAGAGACGTGAGTGTGGCACAATCCGACCACGAGAAATTCACATTCGAGCAGCTTCTCTAAATTTTGTGCTTTTAGCGCGTCGCACGCGCAACGCCGCCAATGAAGTGTTGCCCCCATTGCCGACGTATGAGGACGCAACAAAGTTGCCGGCACTGATCCCAGCAACCTGCGTAACGGCTGATAACGCGGAGGAAGAGGGCGAAGCGGAAGAACAGCGGCAAACAGTGGAGGAGGCGGAAGAAGTGAGAACGCGGATGGAAGCGGAAGACGGAGGAAGGGAAGCGGAAGAAGGAAGAGAAGCGAATGAAGAAAGAGGAGGAAGAGAAGAGGAAGAAGTGGAAGAGAGAGAAAGGCAGATGAGATGATGCGGAAGGGAGGGAAAGAGGATGAGAAGGATGAGAACAACGAGTATAATACACAAAAACGGATACTGAAAGTGAAGATGAATGATCTCATCCCCACACCATTCATAATGAAAAAGACCAATTGCCATTTATGCCCCAGCCTAATGGGTATCACCACGATTTGATCGCAAAAAGCCATTTTTTATTCTTTGTTTTTATGCCAATAAATTACATTTATATCAAGTCCAAAAAGGATCAATGGCCATATAATAATAAAATCCATAGGAAATACAATATTATGCCGATTAAGATTTAAATAAATGAAGATGTGAGAACAAAATTGGAATTTAAAAATGAAGGGCAATGTTGTTAAACTGGATTGTGATGAGGGTATAACTGTTTGTGCCAACATAGAATATGTGTCCATATATGATGATGGTTTATAAAATAAGGAGGGAGAAAGTCGAATGTCAGATCCAGAAAAAAGTTCAAAAAATGAATTTTTAATAAAAAAATTAATTTTTTCCTTGATCTGAAATCTTAGTTTACCAAAAAAATGTCATTGTAGCGAACAAAGCAACTTAAGTGTGAATGGGATGAGATGAGCTTGATGAAAGATGCGTAGCAAAGAGATGTGAGAAATAATAATTTAGGAAAAAATTGCTAAGAAAAATTGAAATTGCAGCAAAGTCATAAATGGCCAGAAATGTCAAAAAGTCAAGATTGTTGCTCACTGTCCGCCCTCTCCTCACCATTTTGGCCCTCTGCCTCCTTCCGGGCCCCGCGCTCCTGACCAATCCGCTCGCACACTTCGTACATGCACTCCGCAAACATGGAGATCAGGCTGAGTTCGCGCTCGGAATCGCCGCGCACAAATTTGAGCAAAAACACGTGGGATTCGGGAAGAATGGAATAGCCCAAAATGTGGGACCATTTCAGCGCCAGCGTACGCACCTGAACAAGGTGAAATTTTATAGTAATAAAAATCACTTTAATAAGCTAAATTAATTTTTAAGACTGTAAAATTCATAAAAATTGTCCATTTTTCTGGAAATGACACCTTTTGGCTTTCCTCTTGTTGGATTTTCAGTATGACAGAACTGAAGTCCACGGAAAGTGTGGCTAGACCACATTCGTCCGATTTTGGCACCTCAAATTGGCATTGTGGGAAGGTGGTCCGCGAATATCCCTCCAAATGTCGCACCGTTTCCAAATACTGAATGGGATAGAGAAATTTAAAAATCCAATTAGTAAAAAATCTTAAAACTGTCCTCCATGCTCCATCCTCCACCCATCCATCCACCCCTCACCTGTTTGCACCGATCTCCGCGTTGCAATCCCTTCAAATGGTACAATCGTTCTCCAGCCTTAACAAGACCGTTGTTTACGTCCTCAACGGCTTGGTGAAAACCTGAAGAATATTAGTATCAGTCAAAATAATCAAATCCACGGATTTTTGTGCCTTACAAATGTTCCTGAACTGCTCGTCCTCCTCGCACAATTGGGCCTCCTTCTCCACATCAAAGCACCATTTACGCAACGCGATGCAAGAGCTGGCGGCGGAAGTGTAGTTTTGGATGTAAATGTTGTGCGGACACTCTCGATCATGCAGTTTGCGCACAAATGAGTCCTAAACAAACATAATTATTTTTTTGAAATTTAAGCAATTCCTAAAATGCGAAGTTATAGGAAACTTGAGATTTTTTCCATTTTTTCTTTCCGAGGACTAGAATTATCACCATCAATTAAGGGACGAAGATGAAGCACAAAAATAGAGTAAGGGGAAAAAAGCTTTATCCAGGATAGGATTTGGATTATCCTCTAGTTTTTTTTTTTTTTGCTATTCCTTTTGCGTTACCTCGATCAGCTCAAACAGTGCACAGTGGTCGGCGGCCGGTGGACTGAGTTTCAACTCCTTCACCAGTCGCGTGAACACTTCCCGCGTGTCGCTGTGCCTTTTGATGTTCAGCGTCAGTGTGTTAGCACCGACAAGAACGCGCAGCGACACATCCACAATGGGGCTGGAGCCGGATCCAGAATCTTCCATAAGAAATTCCTAAAAATTTTTTTAATAAATTTTTAAAATTCAATCTAGTAATTTTATATTTCACTTTACTATTTACACACCTGCACAATGTCGCAGTCCGCGATGACCTTCACGGCGCACACCTTCTCCAGGTATTGCTCGAGCATGCGTCGCCTGCCGTCCAACTGTTGTTCCGACATGCGAAATGGCCATTTACGGGGCAATTTGGGCAGCGGAAAGTCCGGGAACTCCTCCTTGAGCAGTTTGTTCAGCTCCAGGAACTCGCTGTACCGTCGGGAGCCCAGGTGGCGCCCGGCCATGTGAATGGAATAGGCCACGAACTGCTCGCCAGTCGTACTGACCGTCTGGTAGCCGGGCACAGTGATGGGCAGCGACCGCTTCTCGGAGTAGTCATAGGAGCGCGAGTTGTAGTAAGGGTCATCGGCGAAGGAAAGTCCGTTGCCGCTGTGATCGCTGCTGAGGTCGCCGTTGTCCAGAGGGGCGGAGATGACCAATAGTTGGAGCCGATCGGCGCCCGCCTTGATCAACTCCACCACTTGGTGATGGGTTGCCCCCTCCACATTCACGTTGTTCCTAAAAAAGTTTAGATGAATCGGATAGTGGCGTCTGGGGTTTACACGATTTTGCCATGGGGGGCTGATGTAAGGAAAATTCATTTTTTGAGGAAAATTCCTTCTCATATGAGGTTGGGCTGAAAAAATAGCGTTTTTTCAAAGAAATTTCACTGTTCTAGAGGTGCCTGCTGCCCAAAAGGGACCGCCGGAGAAATTTTGAAAAATTCAGACCTCTTTCTTAAGAAATTTAGTCATTTTTTCTCTTTTTTCCTTCCTTTTGTTAATTTTGTCAACCCCCCCCCCTAAATACGCCACTGGAATCGGACCGTAAATTATGGATTTTTTATTTATTTTTTTCCTGTGCAAATCACACCAAACAAATTCCATAATACCAAAGGCCAGCCTGGTTAAAGGCCAATTTTTTATTCGTTGGGGTTTACATAAAATTTTTTTTAAGAAAGTCCGATTTCTTTTACACTTTTATATTAAAGGCATTTATTTATTTTTCCAAAAATTTTCACGCGATGATGCGCTATCGATTAAAAATGAGTAGTTTTTGATTGAGTGATTTATCCTAAAAATTAAAAAATAATTTTCGAATTAGAAAAAATTGTCTGAAATTTACTTACACTTCCAAGATCCGGTCTCCTTTCCTCAATCCCGCTTTGTCCGCGGCTCCTCCGAGCAATACAGCACTCACATGTTGAAGAGGAGCATAAAGTTGTCCTTGAAATTGTCAAAACTATTATTTTTTCACTCATTTTCCTGAACCATTAATGCTCCTCAATTGTCCTCCCTCGCTCACTTGACCCTTTACATTGAAGCCAAAACCTTTAAAAAGTTGTTTCGATGTTTTATCGTTTATTAACTGTCCAACAACCTGATTCGGATTTGACGATTGTGACCAAATGCGGACCACGGATGGCTGCGGTGGATGCTTTTGATGAAAAATTGTTATTGTTGTTGTAGCAGTCGTCTGCTTCCTCATCTGTGGCCATTCTGCGGCATTAAATGTCAAATCCTTAAAAATTTATTTTCAATGGATGTGAAAACTCCAATTATTTGATGATTCAATTGAAAATTCAAACATGTACTGCTGCACATATATTACGGGTACGGGTATGAATTGAAAATGCTGCTGTCAGCAGATTTTATTAATTGGCCAGATTCCAATAATTGGCCAGATTCCAATAATCAAAACTTTTTTCTGCAATGTATGTAGTAATTGCGAAGATTGCAAAATAATTGGCAAGGGATTTGGAGAACAAAAATTGTATTGTGGGATGGGAAAGAACGGAGCCAAAAAAAAGTAATCTCTCCCCAATAGATTGGATCCATTCCTTTGCTCCATCCCATTTGTTCATTTCTGTTGGGTTTGCGTCGTTTCGTTCTCCGCCGCTCATTTTGCCGTTAGCATTTTTCTGTGTTCTCTTTTCTCTATCTCCGATCTCCGTGAGAAAATAAAACAAAATAAAAGAAAGGAGATATATGGCAATTGTTATGGCAATTTGTTTTGTATGGCAATTTGTTTCCGCCAAATTTGAAATAAATTCGAACGGACTTTTTATGAACTGATATTAATTGGCCAGATTCCAATAGTGTTTCTTACTAGAAATTGCCGTATTTTTATTTGTTTTAATGAGAAACAATCAACAACTTTATCATTTGATCCCAAAATCAAAAAATAAATGCACGAAAATGGAAATTGACAAAATTATTTGTGGATTAAAAACGGAATGGACGGAACGGAACAAATTAGGCGGATGATAGGAAGGGGAAGAGGACAAATGAGCCTAATTTAACGAATGGATGGATGATGGTGGAACAAGGAATATTGAACAATTTTGAACATTTTAAACAGGACGGAATTTGATGAAAACAACGAAGGGAGGAGAAGGAGGAGGAATGCAGAGTTGGGGGAACTGGGGATTGAGATCATCATTTGGGTATTTGATGGTGTTGCATTTTGGGACTATTGGGGAGGGGGGGGGGATAAGATTACCCGCGGATAATGAGGAACAACTCCATGGACATGGACAGGATCATCATAGGCAAGAATTACAGATCAGCAGAGTCCCCGATCAGTACTATTTGTGTATTGCGCATGGATGGCGAGGTAGAAGGAGTCCGTGGCGATTTGCCTGGCGTACTGCTCCAAGTTGGTGTGCTGCTCAATGGCATCCGCACGCCTCCACGCGCATGTCCTCGTAGGGTTTGAGCACGTACACGTCGTTCATGTCCCGGTACAGGATGGACACGGCACTCATCTGTGGTGAGGATCAGAATATCGATGTCATATTGATCAGGATTGGATCATAATTACTGCTGATCAGAAAGTCTCTTGCCGACTCTGACTGGTACTATAATGTCCGATAACCTCCTCGTCAGTGGGCCTAAGATTCTATACTGGCCTAAGAAGTCGCAATTATAACAGATCATAGAGGTCCCCCGACCATAGCCTAATGGGAATGATTCATGTATCCCCTACCAAAAATGATCATTGTCCCCATCAAACTACTAATCAGTCCGAGTCACAATCACATAGTTCTCCAATTAACTAACTACATATAACCAGTCGATCATGCGAATCAAAGCAGATCTGAGTCTCAGATCAGTACGATCAGTGAGTAAGTACCTTGATCGGCACACAGCTGGGCGCCGGTGTCTCTTGCGGATTAATGGAATGGATCAGGGACTGCACAAGGGCATGGTTGGTGGTGTTCAGCTGGTGCGGAATTGGGTGGGTGCACCGTCCGCGACATTGATACGCGTCATAGCCGGCTGAATCAATAGAGTGGGTTGGAAATTCGTATTTGATGCCTGGTGAGCACCTTTACTTATTCCTTTTTTAACTGGACGAGGATGGATATGCTAACAGAATTGGTTCCAGAAAACATCCGACTTCTGCTGACATTAGCATAGGCAATTAGGTTCATGGTATTTCAAAAGAATCCGTAGGACCCTGGGAACAATAAAGTAAAATCCCAAAATTTGGGAATTTTGTTCTTACCTCGCAATCTTTTGATATGGTGTTCCCAAACATCTATGAGACACCGGGATCCTTCAGGTAAAAAACCCATGGATAAGCTGGACTCCGAAACTTTTAAGGTCCTAATAAACTTTGAATGAATTTGAAATTCGAATTTTTGAAGACCCTTAGAAGTTTTGAATCATCCGGAAGATTAAAATTTTGGCAAATCGGAGCCATTGAAATCTATATATGATACATATCTCTGCTTCAGCCTTTTGCTCTCTTAGACTCACTCAGCTTTATGAACTTCATCAAAAGGCTTACACGGCGCGATGATCCAGTCGTTCCAGTTCAGCTGCCGGAAGTCCACGTACAGCTCGGCCCTGCGGCACATGTTGTGCTGGCTGTTCGTCGTGCTGTCCTTGCGGTGTTTGCGGTGTCTCCGTTGTCTGCTCGAGTTGGTCCCGGCCCTTTGCGGATCCGCCATGGAATTGTTCTGCGCCGCCCCGTCCTCCGCCGCCTCCGGCGCCCACCGCTTCTTCCGCCTCCGCCCTCTCCGCTTCTCCTCTTCCGCTTCAGCACTTTCCGCGTGAACGATCAGCGCCACCGCGTCCATATGCCGCTTGGTTAACGTTGCCGCATTGTCCCGGGGCATCATCAGCGCAAGAATCAGCTGGAATTTAACCAAATTTTGATCAAAAGAATTCGCATTTTTGGACCAATTTCAAAAATTTTTTGGAGCTGAAAGTTGGCCTTTCACTCAATTCTAAGGAATCAGACCATCCGAAATAAAGGAACATATTTTTGGCCACGGACATGCATATTTGTTTTATTTTTTAGACCCCCCAAAGAATATTCGAAATCAGAAGTCAAACCCCTAAATTATCCCTCAACCTCAAACCTGGTCCGTGAAGTGTCCCTGCAGGAGAATGGCCACCTCAGCTCTGGCCGTTCCCCTTCCGGCCCTGGTGAACTCAATGCTCTCGGCTATTGACTCGGGCCGTTCCCTGATACTTTGCACTTTGTGCACTCGGACAACCGTATTGTTGGCCACCCCTTCGGGCAAATGCAACTCGGCACGCAAAATTCGTTCCTGAAAAGCCAAAAAAGGTTAGGGCAACAAAGAAGATAATCCGATCGTAAAATATGAAACATATCCTGATTCTTAAGGACCAAACTACTTAAAAAAATATCCCTAAGGTTGACCCTCCAAGGGATCTCAAGACCTTAGGGCCATATGCTATATACTTAAGGGTTGAAGGCCAATTATGGACCGATCAAGAACTTGATGGGTATGAGTTCGATCAGACCACAGTGATCAGTTATCGATCGATCACTGACCCTGTGCGGCACTCTTCCGGTTGCACTCAGGTTGAACACCATCCACACCGTGCCCTCCTCGTCCCCATCTTCGTGGTCATGGGTGCTGGGCGTGTAGTGCCGGATTGTCCCATCCGGCACTGTTTCCGGCGCTCTTTGATGCCTTTCGTACAAATCCCAAAGGTATGCCGGCACTTTGGCACTCCGTTGTCCTCCTCCTCCTCCTCCGGCTTCCACATCCATCGCGGTCTCCAATTGTTCCAGGCCAAATTTACGCAGAAACGCGCGCCGCAACGCCTCGCGCTCATCCGGCGAGAATTGGACCACGGAAGCGGTTGTGCCCGAAGAAAGGCCGGAGAGTATCAGAAGCAAAATCAGAAGCCATGTCCTCCTTCTACATGATGTTGCTGATGTTCCGGATACACGCTCATCAGGAAACCTTCTTTGTTGCGTTGTAGAGCAACCGGAGCTGGACAGCATGGCACGGCAAAACGCAACCGGAGACGCAATTACGATGGATCTGGGGCCAATAATGGATGCTAAAATGGGTCCTTAACTTTGTAAAAAAATGAGTTTGGAAAAGACAGCTCTCTGGAAGGAGACGGAAGGGGGCAATAATTCATTGGTCCCGGGGCCAAGGGGGACAAGTTCGTCGTGGTTTGGTCCCTCCGGGGATTGGCCATTTTGGGCTTGTCCCCACCGGCATAATTGGACCCAAAGGGCTTCCCCTCCCCTGCACTTTTTGCCTTTCCAAAAGGCAAAAGTGTCATTCCCTTGGCGGAGCGGTCAAAGGCCGAGCCGCATCAATCTCCGCGGAAGGCGGAAGAACAATGATTGGAGGGGCAAGCGGAAGGTCATGACCACCGGGGAAGGCCGACGGATGGACAATAACACTCTTCCGGAAGAGACGAGAGTTAAGACTCTTCCGGAAGGGAAGAAACAAAGTGAAGAGCTCTTCCGGAAGGGAAGAGATGGTGCCCTGCTAGAAATTTCTTCCGGAAGGGTAAAAAAGGGAAGGGATGATGATGCCACTGTTGGGGATGTCCAAGGGCCAAGGCGGGAAATTCGAATCCCCTTCAAAGGGTGCCGCCTCCCAATGGGTCCTTGGGCAATCGGATCAAAGGGATTGGCCGACATGGCCCCGAGTTGAAATCCGATACCGTCGGCGGATGTCTTCGGGGTAATGGCCTCGGGGGTTTGTTTTGGTTCTCTTTGGTTCCATAACCCCCCTCAAAGGTGGGTTCGATCTGTCCGATCAGTCACCTCCGTCCGATCAACTTGTCCCCGCTCAAGTAAGAAGACGAAGAAGACAACCAACGAACACAGAAAAGGAGGAAAGGGGAAGTAGGGTCAACATCAACCTGGGACAGGGTTTGAGGAGGGGGCCGATGATGAAGATGGTGATGGAGATGGGTTTGGACACCTCGGTACATCCATCATCCTCCGCTGGTGGTAGTCCCCGACCTCATCATCTTTCACCCCATTCTGATCACTGCCTATTTGGGTGTCCGATCATTATTTTTGGTGTGTTACTATTTGTGTGTTTAGCGGGGGAATACACGAAAATAAGGCGCAAAATGGTTGTGAACTCGGCGGATGAGGAGGAAGAACCATCCTCCGACCGATCGGCGCCCCCTCCCCCCTGGAATGGATGAACCATCGGCGGGGATGAAGATGGAATACTCCCCCTCCCTCCCCCGGCAAAAAGTGGCTCCGGCCTTATGCTTTATGCTCTCTCCGCTAAACTCCGTTCGATCGGAATCGGAACGGAAAATGTGGGAAAGCGGTGGTGGGAAAGCGAAAGGTGTGGTGGAGGGGGAAAGGGGCTAATGGGATCAGATCGGAGTGATCGGACGGGGACCGTGGATGGATGGAGGATGGTCTCCCATAGGTGATCGGAAGTGCCCCATGCCCCTCCCCGACTCTTGAAGATAATGGCCCGTTCCCATGGGGATGAACTTGCAACGTGGAAGCATTCGGAATCCGGTGGTCCCCTCCTCCTCCGGCAGATTGAATCGAGAACTTTCGATCATTAGTACGGTACTATGGTTTTAACTAGGGTTGTTGGCGACCGGTTTAAAACCAGTACCCCCGGTTTTCAGTTTGGCCGGTTTTGGGACTCCCGGTTTTCGGTTTCGGTTTTGGCCTGACCCCCGGTTAACCGCCGGTTTTACCGGTTTTTCAAAAATCTGCCAAAAAATCGATAAAAATTCCAAAAAATTCAATTTTGCTCTCAATCTCAAACAGATGCAGGAATACATAAAATCTTGAATACAAATTAATTCAAAGCAAAAAATATCCATTATATCTCAAAAAATCAAAATTGCAAAAATTTTCTCCAACCTTCTTAGAACTTACAGTGAAATTCTCAAAAATTTTCCTTTTTGGCACTTTGAATTTTGAACATTGAAAATTGCCTTATTCAAATCCAAAGCAGGGTGCTCATCGAAAATTTTTCAAAAACAGAACATTCAGTTAAAAAAAATCATATTTCATGGCTAAAAATCAGAACATTTTGTAAAATATTTTTAAAAAATCAGAACATTTTGTAAAATCCAGGATTCGGGATGACTGCAGGCCCGTAGACAGAGGTGGGGGGGGGGGGGCATGGAGGCACGTGCTCCCCACCCCGGAAATGCCAAGATAAAAAAAATGAAAATGGTCCCCCCTGTTAAAAGTTTTTTTAGGAATTTTCCTTGAAAACAGAAGAAAAATGGCCCTTTTTAAAAATCGTCAAATTTTTTCAAATTTTTCTCCAGCAGTCCATATAAGGGCCCCCTGAGACTCCTCCGATCCTCCCCATTGGTGCCCCTCCCCGAAAA
Source organism: Rotylenchulus reniformis (assembly GCA_001026735.1). Classification (NCBI taxonomy): domain Eukaryota; kingdom Metazoa; phylum Nematoda; class Chromadorea; order Rhabditida; family Hoplolaimidae; genus Rotylenchulus; species Rotylenchulus reniformis. Next base: position 22,882 of record LDKF01000616.1, on the reverse strand, counting down.
TTTTTCCTGGCTCCGTGCCTGGATGAGTTGGGGGCAAGAGAAATTTTTTGAAGGGGAGGGGCATGTTTCGGCGGCCCGACAGGGCCGCCGAGGAAAATTTTTAAAAGGCATGTTTTTAAAGAAATACCATTTTGTGAAATTTTGGCAGCTCCAATAGGGGTCGCCAAAGAAAAATTTTAAAATTTAGTGAAATCTTAAGAAATTTAACCATCTGAGCCCTTGAGCTTACCTATTGTTCTCAATTTCTCATTCTTAGGGGTGCATTTTCAAAACCGAAAAACCGGCGGTTTTGGGGTCCCGGTTTTCGGTTTGGCCGGTTTTGGGACCCCCGGTTTTCGGTTTCGGTTTTAGGCCCAAAAACACCGGTTTTCGGTTTCGGTTCGGTTAACCGGTCGCCAACAACTCTAGTTTTAACCACAGTACATATGATCCGTAACCGTATACTCAGTGGGTTTTAACCAGGATAATATCATTACGAAGTCCTTAATCTCACCTTACCAAGAAAGGCTTCGTTATTTCTATTAATGGATGATGCCAAGATGATTATCACACTGAAACTTGCACCTACAGTTGAGGCTGAATTCTAGCCTGTGGGATCATGGAATTCGCCAAGATCCTTGCAAGTTAAGGGGCATGGCATGGTGCTTACCAAGATTTGGGTTCTACACATATACACTATAGGACAATATGGTCTTCTGGCGCAACTTTCGTCCATTTCCGCGGGTGTTCTTCCATCCGTCCGTTGGCTTCCATCCGTTCCGGCACAATCTTTCCGCCCGCCCAATCTGCGCGGTTCCGCCCCCATCCCCATCTTGTGCTCTTCTGCTGCTGGGGTCTCCCAGCCAATGAATGTCCTTGCTTGTCAGTTGTTTGGTGTTGTTTTTCTGTTATTTTCCCAGTCCCATCCCCTCCAATCGCACTTTGCTCCGACTGATCAACCAGCCCCTCCCCTCCCCCCTTGTGTGTTTACAGTTTTTCACTTGGGATGAATGAGTGTGCGGTGGGTGGGATCGGCGGATGATGGACAAATGGGACATCAGCAGATCGTTGTCCTTGTCGGTCGGCCTCCGTCGATTCGGTGGTGGTCCTTCCCTTCTCTTTGCTTCCAACCTTCCCATACTTTCCGCATAATGAGTTTGGTGATGGGGGGGGGGTGGTCAACACCCATTGATCGGGCCAAGGGGAGGGGGGGGGGGAAGGACAAGTGATCCATCAAACCAACAAAACCACCCTGAACCTTAAACAACCCCCGGTTGATGATAGTGGTGGTGGAACAAGAGTCGGAACAAGAAGTGTGAAGAAGGGAGGGACATGAAACACACGTGATCGTGATCAGTGTGGTCATGGCATCGTGTGAAATGCACGTGATCCCGGGTGATCGCTGATCGGGCACCAGTCCGCCGGTGATCTGGCCATAGGTAGAGCTTAAATCTTATTGTCCCTTCGCTATAATACAAAGATAAAGGTTTTGCCAAATTGTTAATGCTAATTAATCCATTGAATTGGTCAAATTGTGCGGTTTAAGACTGCGCGTCAATCACCTCCGACCAATCTTTTGCTGATCAGCCTATGGACCATTGGTTCAGTTGATCACTGCTCATCAGCAGGTTCTGATCACTTACTGGGTCCGGATCATTCTGGCCACTCCTTTTTTGTGAGTTTGGGTCCTCACTTTCCGACAATCTTGTGATGCCATCATCCCTCGTGGTCCTTTGGCTGTCAACCCATCATCATCTTCATCAACATCATTCATTCTATGGCCTTGCAATGCCCTTAGGGCATTTGCGGATTTGGCCAACAACTCATCATCGGGACATGAACATCCATCCCATCCCCGGCTCATCCCCTGCACTTTTGCCGGCACAAACAATCTCCGCCGATGGCATCGGCGGAGAGAAGGGCTTCTTCTCCCTGGCATTATCACTGCCTCTGACGGTGTTCTTCCATCAGTTTAATGACTTACACTTTTCGCTCACATCCCCGTTCCATTACATAATCCGTCAATCATCCGTCGCTCTCCGTTTTGTGTTTGCTTTTCCGTTTTTTGCACCGAAAAGACAAAAACCGATGGAATGGGCAAGAGGGACCATGAAAATGAGCCGCAATAATTGGATTTTGCTGGCCAACTCTCCCCAGTCGGTCGGGGTTTGGTGCCCTAATGAGCGGGGGCAAAAGACAAAAATTGGAGGCGACGGAAGCGGAAGGATGGGGAGGGGGCGGAGACGGAAGGGGAGGCGGAGGGGGGGGGGGGGGGGAGCGGATTGATGACCGAATGCCGAAATGCCACGGCACTGCTTCCCCCACCCCGCCCTCCTCAGAAAAGTCAGCAAAAGTGAAAGGCGAAAAAGGATCCATCTGCCACCCCATCTCATCTCCATCTTCTCCTTGGCCACACTTTTTCATCCATTATTTGGCCATCATCGGAACACACAATGAGCCGCCTCCTCTTTCCCCATCTCCGCTGCTGCGCTTCCTCCCTCCTCCCTCTGGTGCTTTTGGCCACGGTGGCCCCGTCCGCCCTGGCCGGAATGGCCAAACCGCAGTTCCTCCGTAAGTGCACACTCATTTTGATCCGACCCATTTAAGGCCCAAAGAATCCAGTCTGATGATCTATCTAGTGGGCGGCCAATAAGGTCCCAAAATCTAGGAAAGTCCATCAAAAGATCGTTTGTCAATTCCCTCAAAATCCCGGCCTGCCGATGGTTAAGAAACTTCCAGCGGGATAATCCGATGATCACTTTGTTGATCCTGATATATGCCCAGCAATGTCCACATCACCATACGTCTTGGATGATCCGCCTTTTTTGAGATCAGCCAACCCAGGAATGGGCTCATATCCACCGGGATTTTGGTGACTTTCCTAGTTCTAGATGCCAGATTGGTCTAAAAATGCTCAAAATCCATCATTCTCTGTTTCCTCTCCAATTGTGCCCGATTAGGCTTTTTAGTGTCCTGTCGGGTGATCGGCGGCATCTGCCAGGGTGACATGACCTGTCTGGAGGAGATGAGTGCCCGGTTCCCCGACTGCTATTTGGAGGGCCAATTCGGTGAGTGATCGGGGACCAAATCCACCAGTCAATGATCTCCCGAAAAAACAGATTTGTTGCCGCCATCATCCAAAAGCAGTGAACCGCTGATCGGCGGCGGAGGACCATTTGGGCCGGAGATACGACGGCCAATGCCGATGGACAAGCGGGGCATGAAGCTGATGAAGGTGTTGATGATGAAGGACCGGATACCGGTGGGCCGAAGATGACGAAGGAAGAAAGTACAAAAATGGACGGAATAATAAATGAATTAGTGAATGGACGATGGATACCCCGTGCTGATTTTGACCATCTGATCAATATTCCCGCATTTTCCAATCAGAAATCACTACTTATCCTCACTCGGTTGGGCTTGACCTCCCTCTCCGATTTTTGTCTCTATCTTTCTCTCATTCTATGGGCGATAAATAAACAATCATATACTTCTAAACAATAAACAATTTTTTAAAAAGTTGATCAAAATATGTAGATGATTCAAAAGATCAGAATCTGATCAGCCACCTAATCCCCTCTGTTCCGATCGATCTTCTTCTCTCTCATTCCTCTTTGGCCAATGGATACACATCAGTTAGGCCTATGCCCAACGGCATCGCCTTCTGCCCGTTCATCACCATCTGATACTCCCGCTGTGACCATTGGTAGCGCTCCCGGCGAGTCCACCGCTTAACCACTCCGTCGGCCAGCAAGCGGATGATCTTCTGAAGGGTCCAAGTTGATTACAGTATCCTCATTCCACAGTCCATATAATACGGTATTCCGTTCTTTTAAGAATAAACTCTCCCGTCTCATTTCCCTTACCTCTTCCATGTTCCTGTACGGGTGTTTCCTCCACTCGGCATGCAAATGGAGCGGACTGTTGATCCATCTGGGCCTTTTCTTTGGCTTGTTCAATGGCCAGCGACCTTCGCCGTAGTAATCATCCAGTCTCAGTCTCTGAATAAAAACAATTCAATTTTGGGGATGATCACCCGAAATTCTTTAAAATTTGTCCAAAATGATCGATTTCCCTCCCGTTTCGTTCCCAATTCTCTTGGCTCACCTCCTTCCTCTCCACCTCACTGTCGTCCTTGACCGGCGCGTTCAGCGGCGACGCGACAATGTGCGGAAAGTACTGTCTGTTGGGGGACAGCTCCACCACGTGCAGCCGGGTCCGATCGGCCAACTGCTGGTGGGTCTCCTGGTTGATCAGCCCGGTGACAAAGGCCTTGGCCACCGCCACGTAATTGTTGCTGCTGCCCTCGTTGCGCACGAGCAGGTCCTTGATGCCCAACAGCTGAAGGGGGCAAAAACACGCGAAATTCAGATCCAAAAAGTGGGTTTTCAATGTAATCGAATGAAAAAAAAGTTAAGACAAAAATCATGGTAAATATATTGAATGGATCGTGTAACGCGAAAAATATTTTTAGGTTTTATAAGTTTTATTTAAACCGTACGCAATTTAAATTTTTTTATCAATTCTAATTCTTTTCTCAAATTTTGCGAATAATTCAACCCTAATGCCGCGGGGATTGTTCTGCTTACAAAGTTCAAACTCACTTGACAAATTTTGATGACCCTGGGAGGACAAATCAGCCCATATCCCTCCACTTGGCGCTGCACAAACAGCCGAGTGTTGCGACATTCGGCGAAGAAATCCTTTAAGCAATGCATTTTCTCATCAGCTCATTATAAAATCTAAAGACCGGTTTCTACCTGGAAGATGGTCCTGTTCTCGAGTCTCTCAATGTGAAACAGCGACTTGGATGCCTGTTTGATTGCTCGACCAATCGCCAAATTGAGCTTGACGGGACTCGCACGTGCCATTGCGAAACCTGACCGTAGAAAATAATTATTAATTAAAAAAGATTCGATCGATTAAAAAAACTTAAAAATCGAGTTTAGAATTTAAAAAATCGTTACCTAACTTTTAATCCACCTAATAAGTCAATTATTTTTCGTTCTTTATAATTTAATTTATGATTATTTTTTTTTGCTATATGGCCCATGTTCTTTGCGTCAAATTGGTATGAAATTCAGGTCAATAATGCCAGTGGAAAAATAATTCAAGTTTTTTGGACAAATTCACAATGTTTTTGCTGTCCTCCATTCAATCCCTGGTCCCCTTTCCCTCCCTCACCGCCAACGCCGTTTCGGTTGCCAATAAACATCAGGGCACGGCACTTTTGGATGCGTCCTTTCACCGGATGCATGCGGGAAATTCGATCGTGCTGAAAATGCAAAAAGCAATGCCAAAGCAAATATTTGGGGAATGGCAAAAATGGGATGGAATATGATGATTGATGATGTTCATTACCATAACATTCATCACATAAGCTAATAAAATATGACAAAATCCGTCAAATTATTGAGATATTCAGCTATATGATTTTTGAGAATATGGGCGTCGGTATTTTATCCAAAATTAATTTAAAAAATAATAAAAAAGCCCGTTTAATGGCCCTTTAGTGTAAAATATTATGTAGTTGAACTTGCACTAACCCATTAAAAAATATTTAACGGGTTATTATTCATTTTTCCTTTTTAAATATTTTTTTGTTCCAAATCCCCAATCACTCACAAATAGTAAGACGCACTCAAAGTCGGCCATGCTGTGCCCGTCCTGGTCCGGCGGCGGTCCGATTGCCTGCCCCGTCAGGGTTCCCCCGCTGAACCCCCTCTCCAGCGGCCACAGGCACTCCTTGATGTACGACGGCTTCTTCATCGTTCCCTGCCGCGTCACCATCGACCTGACAAAGTGCAGCGACTCCTCCCGCTCCTCCTCCGTTTGCTCCTCAAAGTACAATGGCTCTTTCACATCGCTTAGGCTGAACATTGGCGCGTTCAGACCCGGGTAGCGGACGCGCATCGGACCTGAATGTCTTTTTAAACTACAAACATTAGGCCAATTTCCATTGAAAAGGGCCACGGCTGGCGCCAGGATTTCCCGACGGAAGGGGGGGGGGGCTGAACATTTGGGGTCGCCAACGAGCAAAAAAAAAGGTTTTCCGGTTTTAGACCATTTTCTTAAGAAAACTGGTCATTTATTACGTTTTATGGAGTAATTTTGTTGTCTTACAGAGAAAATTTTCATTACGACAAATGTTTTTGTTGAAATTTCATTGTATTTTAGGGTACCGGCGGCCTAGATAGGGGACGCCGGAGAATTTGAAGATTGGACCATTTTCTTAGACAAGTTGGTCAATTTTAATTTTCCAGGGGCTAACGGAGGGGGGGGGGACTTCATCAGCCTTCCCTGCTCCCCCCTGAAAGGGCACAAATCACTCTATAATCTAAAAATTAATCTAAATATAAAGCCAATTCGGGGGCCGGAACTTGCTTGATTTGAGCATGCCGATTTTGTAGAAATTGGGTAACGGTCTGACAATCTGCCGGGTGACGGAACGACCGCGCTTCATGCCCGCGGGACTGACATTGGTCACGGTGCGCCACAGCCATTCGCTGGTGCGCCGTGAGAAAAAGTTGACGGTGTTGTGTTTGGCCCGAACTTGGAGGGCCAAGGGATGGCCGACACATTTGGCCAATAACTGATCGAAAATTGGCATTCTGGCCAAAAAAACAATGAAAATTATTGGGAAAATCAAATGAATTATCGGTAATTAAATCAAATTGATCAAAAGGCGCACAAAAATAAAAAAAGTAAGAAATCGAAAAACAAATTTGAAATGTCCAAAAAGAAAATATTTGTCCGAAAATGAAAAGAGTGGCCGATTTAGTAGCAGGAATGAGAATTAAACAAGCAGAAAAAATCGGCCAAAACTACAAAAACAAACAATTGACACGTAAAAGAAGAAAATATGATCACAATGGATTGGCGGTTAAGTTGTGAGTCCACAACTTTTTGTTCTGTACAGTTTCAACCATTTCTAGAGATTTAAAGTCATTGTTGCGGCTGCTGGGCAGCTCCGCCACCGCCATTTTGTCTATTCCTGAAGTAGCAATATGCCAGCCAAACAATGAGGCCGATGATCAGGCTCATCAGGTACAGGTCCCAATCGGGGCCCAGCACCGTGTCCAGCAAGTCTAGCGATGGACTACGGTTGGAGAAATTCTGAAAATTGAGAAAAATCGAAGGGAATGAAAAAATGACAAATGACCAACCATCAGCATGTACTCGAGGAAGAACTCCACCTTCAGTTTCATCAATGCCATGGACACGGGCCATACAGCTTCTGTGCTGGTCTCCGCCGCCATGTCATAGTATCGCTTGGCCAAATGCAAATCCTGAAGAAAAAATTAATTTAAAATTAAAATCGGAAAGCTAGAGATCAAAAATTAGGAGATAAATTAATATTAATTAGAGTCGATCGATTTTAAATTAAAAAAATTAGGATCCAAACTTGAACAATGGACCTTTTGTACGCCAAGTCCATGCTCGTGCATGTATCCCAGGTTGAACATCGCCTGGGCACTTTGATGGGCTGTTGCGGCCAACTTGTAGTGCTCTGCCGCCTCTTCCATGCTGGACTCGCTGCCCAATCCGTAGTATTTGTAGTCGCCCAATTTTACTCTGGCCACCGAGTAGTCCTTAAATGAAATTTAGTAATTAAACTAATTTTAAAATATGTAATTTGCTATATTAATTCGATTATTTCAAGATTGGATCACTTGATTCGCTGCCCTCAGCCAGTTCATGTACGCCCTCCGGTAAGATTCCTCCGCCGGGAACAGTCGGGTGTCCGCGCGGTCCACCAAATATGCAAAGTTGGATTGGGCCGCTTCGTAGCCGAACTCGGCCAGGAACAGATAGCGCAGTGCCGCCTCGTCCACCGCGCCGCTTTGGAACCGCACATAGGCGTCCATGAATCGATCGGCCCAGCGGCCGCGTTCCGCCACATTTTTGTACAGCGCCACCGCAAAGCGACAGTTGCGCAACACACCGGTGCCCTTGGCATGCATTTGGGCCAAGTTGTAGATGGCCAGAATATGTCCGGACTGAGAGGCAAGCTGGAAGTACTTCAGGGCCTGTTTGAAGTCCCTGTAGAAAAAAGAGAAAAAAATCCAAAAATTAACCCATCACTAGCACAAGCCAAAAAAAAAGTCAATGTTCACCTTTTGACCCCCAATCCCTGGTAGTACATTTGGCCCATGTGCAGCTGGGCATCCGGCGACCCTTGCTCGGCAGCCAATGCAAACAGCTTTAATGCCTTTTGCGGCTCTTGCTTCACTCCGTAACCGTACAGGAACATCATGCCCAGTCCGGATTGTCCGATAGAATTTCCCTGAAAAATGTTCAGGGAATTCAAGAGATCAACACCAAAAATGTCCATTGATTACTCACTTTGTCGGCCGCCTTTTTGAAGAACTCAAAGGCGGTCAGATTGTTCTGCGGGGTTGCCGGCGTGCCCTCCAAATACATTTTGCCCAAATATCCATTGGCCTGAAAAGCATTTTGCTATGGATTTAAGCAAATGATCTGAATCTGACCTGACTGTTGCCAGCATCTGCTGCGATTCTGAAGAATTTTGCTGCTGAATTCTGTAAAAAAAATAGGGATTTCAATTCAAAAATGCAATTTTTTTCTATTGTTACCAAATCCATAGCAACACCTTTTCCGCCTGTCAGATAAAGTTGTGCCAATCCAAGCTAAAATTCGACAGAAATTCACGATTTATCACACCACAACTCACAATGGCCTGCATGTCGCCAGTTTCGGCCAAATATTTGTAGTAAGAGAACACGTTGTTGTCCAGCAAAGTGCCCGTGATGGAGGATGATTCCTGTAAATCGAAAATATAAATTCGGAAAAGATCAAATCCAACCAATTCATCAAGGATCCGAATGCGTTGAATTGATGGAGTTCCAGTCAGTTTGACATTCGAAGCCACTTTGTCCGCCACCTTTTTGTACCATGTCAGCCTAAAAAATCAAGTACTCGGATATAACTAATAAAATGTGATTCATTCAATTCATTTTTAAAACTCACGCGGTTTCACAGTTTTGTTTGACTCCAACTCCATTTGCATATCGATATCCCTAAAAAAATTTGGTAAATAAAATAGAAATTAAGGATTTGCCAATACCAATGCCATTTGGGCCAGGGGATTTCCGCCGAGGGCGGCAAATGTGTAGTGGAGAAAGCCAAGGGCCGGGTTGGGTTCGCTCATCCCCGTCCCCGTGGAGTGGAGGAAGCCCAGTCCCAAATGTGCGTTTGGCGACCCGAACTCGGCCATTCTCTCAAATATCTGTTTTGCCTCATCGATACTCCACCTGTAGTCGCCGAAAAGGTAAGAGAATCCTGAAAAAATATGTTGGGATTTGGAATTTTGGGAGTTTTAGTTTGTCAATTTACCCAAAATTTTCATGGCATCGGGATGGCCAAGCTGTGCGGCTTCCTCCAAGTCCATGTAGGCCGTTCTGATGTCCCGTTGGATGGTGTCGGACCACCTTCGCTTGGCCAGAATTTGTACTGCGCCTTTAAAAAGACCGTCGGCTTTGGCGTCGATCCTAAATAACAATTAAAAAATAATAATAAACAGATTTCCAATGTGACGCTGAACTAACCCCGATTTGCGTTTTTCGGGGACAAACTCTTCAAGACCTTCCATTTTCTCTCCCTCTGGCTCTTCCATTTCCTGCTGCTCTTTTTCTTCATCTTCCTTGACAAATTCGCCGGATAATTCGACCACTAAATTTCGATTTTTCCCTCATAGAAAATAATTTTCGATACTCCATTTTGTCTTTTATGTGTCAATATAATTTTATTAAAAAAACATTCTAACTCAATAAATTGATCATATTTATGGTAATTTTTATAGTTTTAGGAATTTTGCAAATTTCCCAGAGAGGATTCGAACCACTGCCCTACCATACCTCCTGCCAGTGGCCATTATTACTGGCGTAGCCAGGGAGGGGGGAAGGGGGGGGGGGG
>LDKF01000615.1:81636-96561 GCA_001026735.1 Rotylenchulus reniformis | reverse complement strand
CAGGACCCAAGCGCGCCAGGGCCAGGCCCAAATTTCTGGAAAATTTTCGAGAAAATTTTGGGGAATATTTTTTTTGAGAAATAAATTTTTTAAGGAGCTTTCAAGAATCATGACCAAACTTTTTAAAGCTTACCTATATGAGGTGGGAAACCCCACGGTGCCTATAACCGATTTTTTCCCTCAACTTGTTTTTTTTTTGGATTTTCTTGGATTTTTTTTTCGAAAAATTTTTGCGGTACAAAAGGCTATTTTGACTAAAAAAATCGGTCATTTCTTCATATTTTATTTTTTTATGGCCTGATTTTGGTGGCGAGATTGGTTATCTTAAAAATCGAGCGAGCACCGGAAAATTTTCTATTTGGAGGAAGTGTTAAAAAACGGAAAATTTAATAGAAATTCGAGATGAGTTTTTTTTTTGAAATCTTAATTTTAAATTATTCTGAAAAATTTTTTAAAAAATCACGGGAAGTAAGCTAAAAAATTTATTGTAAAAATTTGAAAATCTACTCATAGAATTTTTTGCAAACCGACCTTGACCCCCCTCTCGGTTGCTGATCTGCCTAATTCTGCTGTTGATCTGATCAGCTCCCGCCATCGGTTGATCTGCGGCGGCAGGAGAATCAGAGAAGGGAATTGCTCTCAAGGGGGCCTCCCACACCGGAAATTGCACCGCCCGAGGGGGTTCTGAAATCAAAGGAGCGGAAAATTAACAATTTTATTGAATTAATGCTTATCGATTAGGATGGAAATAATTTGTTTTATCATGGATAGAATTTCTCAAAGTAAATGATGAACCATTCTCCAAAATGGAAAAAATAATCTTTCGTCCCCATTGGTTTTTTGGTATTCTTCTGATTTACGATCCTATTTCCAAAAAAATCATTGGAATGCTGAAAGTTACTGAATACTCTTCGCCAGAAATTTTTCTAGGGGGTTTATAATGCATGGTCACCCCGAATTTTTTGATAGGGATACCCTCCAAAAAAACCGATTCTTCCAATTTTTAATTCCAAATTCCTCTACAATATTATTTTAGGAGGCTGTTCTTGTAAAACATTTGAAAATTTTTGAAAAAATAGGTATGTAAACAAGAAAAATATCCTTCTTTGACCTGCAAAATTCAAAATTCTTTTTGATTAAATTTCTTTCAAAAATTGTAAAAAAATTTAACCCACTTTTAGCTGATTCAATCGGTCTGAAGCGTCCGCAAGTTTCTGCAGACGCGAGGTGCGCGCCTGCAGGTTGCGCGCTCACGCTCCGATGCAGCAACTCGCCCGCGTGCAAGAAGTACTGAAGTGGCATAAACGCAAGCACGCGCCCATCACGCTCAAACTCGACGCGAATGTCTGCAAGTTTAGGGAAAAGGTGAATCAGATTTGAATTCCAAATTTGGCGCCAAATTCCCCTCTCACTCGCTATGCAGCCCCGGAATCGCTCGGGTTTCCGCTTTGGCCACTCCGGATCAGGATTTTCCTTCCGCAGTCGCCTGGTCAAAATCTCGCGGATGGCGTCCGCTTCACTCGCCGCTTTCCCTTCAGTCGCCGCATTCTCATCATCATCAGTCGCCGCTTCTCCTTCAGTCGCTGGCTTCTTGTCCTTTCGCAATCGCCTAGTCAGAATCTCGCGAATGGAGTCCGTCTCAATCGCCGCTCCCCCTTCAGTCGCCGCTTCTCCTTCACTCGCCGTTTCCCCTTGACCCGTCGCTTTCCCTTCACTCGTCACTTTTCCTTCAGTCGCCAGCTTTCCTTCACTCGCCGTTTTCCCTTCAGTCGCCGTCTCTTTGTCCTTCCGCAACCGTTTGGCCAGGATCTCGCGCATTGCGTCCGCAAACAGGATTGGCTCTTCCGCTCCAGTCGCCGGCTCCGCTTCAATCGCTGCGTGCCCTTCAGTCGCTGTTGTGTTGCGAGTTGTACTATTAGAACTCGCCGCCTCCGCCGCCACCGTTAACTCGCCCGGTTTTTCGACTTCTAATTCTAACGGCAGAGTTTCTTCCGCCTCTTCGGAACTGCTAAAGGTAATCGTTTCTCTTAAAGTATACTCGCCTGATTTTTTCAAATTTTTTGAAAATTTTTCACATATCAAGAAACCCTTGAGGGTAGGTAAGTTGCAGAGAAAATTTTTATTAAAATCTGGAGAAAATCGAGGCTTCTGTCTGACGGAGAGGCGAGGGTGGCCAAGTGGCTTGTAATATAATGTATGCGGGTACGTAGGAAGAAAGTTCGAAATCTCTCAAATAGAAATTATTTTTATGCCTTTTAAGGCTGTTTGTCAGCCTAAGATGGATTTAGCGTTAAAAAAGATTCTTAAAAAATTTTATTTGACAAAGGCCAAAAAATTGAGGATGTGAAATATAGGAGTATTGATTCCCCACCCCCTCCCCCGTAAACCTTAAATTCTAGTCTAAATAAAAAAAAATTCAAATAATTTAGGCATTTTGATGACCTTCAAATTTGATTTAAACCCAAAAATTCAGAGTTAGAGGCCAAGCCTTGAATTTTCTGGCCGGAGGTTTACCCTCGCAACCTCAATCAAGGGTTTCCGGGATTTCGAGACTTTCGCTTCAAAAAAAGAACTTTTTGCAGGATTTCTAGGCACCTTACCCGCTGTGTTCGACGGATTCCAAAATGGATGACGAATTTTCTTCGGATTTTCCTCCTCCAAAATGGAATGATCGAGCCGTAGCCAAACTGAGATCCCGAACCCGAAAAGTCGAAAACCGGTCATCTCCATAGAGTTCGATGGTGTTCCTCAGGAAATTGGCTCGAAAACGATGGCGATACCCCTGAAAATTGGGGAATCGATGTGAAATTGAACCAGCGTTGCTTAAGTTGCCAGATCGATCGCGAAATAATAATTTTTGAATATAAATCAAATAGAAAAAATCCTTAAATTTTTTGAAAATTCTATAAATTCGGGAGGAAGATATTTTTGGCGAAAATTTCATCAAGCACTCACATCTCGGAAATTTCCAGAAATTCTTTGCACTCCAATTTGATGTCCATCAGGGCCCAAAAATGCGACCAAAAGTGATCCGTCGATGTTCAGAACGACGTGGAATTCCCTTAAAGGGATTCAAATTTAAAAAATTGTGCCAAAATGGTAAAAAATGGTATGACAAAATTGTTATTAAACAAATCGAATTTTAATCAATATATAGGCCATAAAGCCAAAGTGGACATAGCTCCAAAGGCTAGACTTCGGTTAAAAATCTGATACTAGGCAGAAAAAAATCTGAAACTAAATTTTGAATGTTTACAGACCTATGTTTCCAAAATTTTCGTAGGCCTTCGGGTTTTCTTGGATTTTTTAAACTTTTAGAAGCCTCGGATATTCTCTAAAAACTTTGGGTATTATTGGGTTTTTTTTCTTGGGCCTTCGGATCTTCGAAAAATCCCAAGGTTTACTGCTTTAACGGATTCAAAAAGTTTCATAAACCTTAGGGTTATCAAAAGGCCTAAGGCCATTGCTCTTTGGAAGAGGGGCATTTTTAATAAAAACGGAATTTTACTCCAAACATTCTCACCTTCCGTCTTCAAATTCTACGGAGACCAAATGTTGAGGTCGTTGTTGTCTTTCGCCGATTTTCGTGGCGGAAAACGCCAAATTCAGGCTCTGACGATCGCTGTCCTGCAAGAAACCGAACCGTCTTGGTTCGGCCATGTCGAACAGGAGGGAGGCGTGGCCCGAGAAAGTCATGGCCAGATCTTGATAAGAAAATGGCGAAAGGTGAAAATCTTGGTGAGGAAAAATGGTAAAATTGAAATTAGGTATGTCAAGAAAATATTGCTTAGGGTCATTAGGCCCAGTTCGATAGGCTTCCAAAGCATAAAAATCCGAGGACTAGGAATTTATTTTTTGAAAATTCGCGACCTATGAAACAAGAAAATCCGAGGTATGAATTTTTTGAAAATCCAAGCTCTTCAATAAATTTTTGGAAAACCGGAGGAAACTTGGAAAATCCATCGCCTATGAAAAATTTCGACCATCAGAAGGAAATTTTTGGAAATTTATGGGTACGTTCAACGAATCTGAGATCTATGAAACTAAAAATTAGAAAAAAAATTATTACTTGAGAATTAATATTTTAGGATTAGGAATCTTTATATTCTAAGCCTTAATAGATTTTTATGCTTGCATGGAATTGAACCAGCGTTGCCTAACTTGCCATCTCGTCCACCCAACCCACCTTCTGTGCAATTTGGCCCTCCGAATGTGCTGTGGCCACAGCTACATCGTGTCCTTGGTGGCCAATTCCGATCGCTCCACTCGATAACCGAGCATTGGCCTCCATTCTGGCAATGCAACTGATCACATGGAATCTGATCACAACTGTTGACCCGATCAGAGCCTGTGAAAATCGTGAAATTTTCAGATTTTTTACGAATTTTTACCCGATTTTTTGGCCATTGCCTCACGCAAGTCCACCTTCTCCCCGTCCACTATCATGCCCCGGATGCAGCCCTTCAAGGACGGCAGGTTCGACACGTACACGGGAAGTCTGAAAATTGACAATCGATAAAAAAAATATCAAAAAATCAATAATCAAAATAAAAAATAAATTGGCTGCCAATAAAATCTGGATAAAAAGTGATAAAAAGTGAAAATCGAAAAGTAAATTTTTAATATGGGAATTTAATGGGAAAATTTTTAAACTTAAAAAATTTATTTGATTCTTGGCCCCGGGACCAAAATTAATGGAAAAAAAGAAAACGATAATTAATCGACAATCGATCGATAAATCAGTCGATATTTAATCAATTGATTAAGTTCGATAATTGATTGAAAACTTAAAGATCGTCGAATTAATTGATTAAAACTCGATAGAATCGATACTTAAAAAATCAATAAAAAAAATGCTTAAAAATCAATAAACAACCAACAAATCGGTAGAAATTTAAAAATTATAAACTAGTAAGATCGTTTATAAATTTGGTTAAAATTCGAAAAGATCGATGAAAATATGTACAGGAAATAAAAACTTTAAAACTTGTGATCTGGCCTCCCTGGACTAAAAATAATTTACCTGGCCTCCCGGGACCGTTTTTGGCGCTTGGCAAATGATCGTCTTGCTCTCGGCACTCCGCCAACAAACATCACATGGAAGGGTTGTGGGGGTTGATTGGGAGACGACGGGAAAGCCGGGGCTGGCGGCAAAATGGCGTCTGAAGGGATCAAAGATCAGCAGAGAGATCAAGGATCATTGAACAATTTCAGAGACCAAATACTAGAAAATTAGAACCTTCTGATCAACTTTAAAGATCAATAAGCTAAATAAAACATCAATGATTTTTGGAAAGATCTAGGGACAAAAAGGCAGGGATGAAAGATCAATCTCAGAGATCAGAGACCAAAAATCAGAGAACTGAAGACAAGGATCAAGTGTCATGGTCGAGATGAATGATCATGATCAGCGGAATAGGGGACCGAAGATCATAGATCAAAGAGAAACCTTGACTAATCAATGATCTCTGATCAAGTATGAAGGTCAAAGATCAACTTTTCTCTCGATCTTACCGCCAAACTCCTCCTCTTCTTCTTCATCCTGCTGAACTGCTCCAACTTCCTCTTGTGCCATTGGGTTGTTCAATAAAATTGGGCCCAATTGGCAATGTTCATCGTCCACGTGGAGGCGTACCGTACCCGGACCATGCTCATTTCGTTCCAGCACAACTTGAAGCCAGGAGGAGAGGTTGTTGAAGGCTGAAAATAGGAGATCAAGAATCAATTTCTCGATCAAAGATCACAGGCCAATCGAGCCGAGGAAAACTCAGGGATCAAAGATGAAAGATAATTGATATCATTGTAATATCGGCCATTGATAAGTGATCCAAATATAGTGTTCATTCGTATGTGTTTGGCATTTCGTTCCTATCCGCCATTGTTTTGTATGCTTGTATTGTTTTCCTCCTTTCTTCCTTCCCTTTCCTTCACGCCTGCATGTATATAAGCTAGTGATTTTCCCTCATTCTTCGCAGTTGGTTATCTCCCCAGCTCGCCATTGTTTATTGTCTATTGTATCTTCAATAAACACTCTTCTCGGGTTCGGACTTCACTTTGGGGTTGTCCTTACTCTAAACTATCTTTCTTCATTGGGCAGTGGTTGTCCTATACTTTTCTCAAATTCAAATTATTACTTGGTAGCACCGGATGGTTTTGTGGCTATACAGGCTACAAACGATCCTAATCAACAACAAAAAGTTTATTTGAAGTAAAGCTTCGAATAAAGCTCTTCAACGATGGTCTGGATTGTTCTTCATCTATCACTTGGACTGCGCCGAATTATCTTCTACCGCAAAATGAACTCCAAAAATCAAGGGCAAAGGACACAAAGCAAGCAGCAAAAAGGCACCAGTGACAGATCGCACGTAGAGCGTGCATCTGATCAAAGAAAACTNCAAATATCCATGTTGCTCCGCAATTATGAAATTATTTTAAAAATATTATCGGTCGTATCGACCCCAGACTTGGCTAGATCGATTCCTCTCATCAAGCCGCGTCTAATGGTGGGTCGGGTGAGTGGAGCATAAGTGTAAAACATATAATAAATAAATAAAATAATAATAAGTCAGTGTATTAGTTAGTTTATTCGAGCCAAAACCTTATTCTGCATGTTGTAATAACGGGCATTGATATGTGATTCAAATGTATTGTTCACTCGTATTTGTTTGGCATAATGTTTCCTTTCACCAATTGTATCACATTGTAATTGTTTTCTCTTTCTTCCTTCCCGTTCCTTCACGCTTGCATGTATATAAGCTAATGATTTTCCCTCATTCTTTGCAGTTGGTTATCACCCCAGCTCGCCATTGTTTATTGTATTTGTCTTCAATAAACTCTCTTCGGGTTCGGACTTCACTTTGGGGGTTGTCCTTACCCTTAATCTACCATTCTTCTTTGGACAGTGGCTGTCCTACATTTTCTCAAATTAGTACTTGGTAGCACCGGATGGTTTTGTGGCTATACAGGCTACAAACGATCCTAATCAACAACAAAAAGTTTATTTGAAGTAAAGCTTCGAATAAAGCTCTTCAACGATGGTCTGGATTGTTCTTCATCTATCACTTGGACTGCGCCGAATTATCTTCTACCGCAAAATGAACTCCAAAAATCAAGGGCAAAGGACACAAAGCAAGCAGCAAAAAGGCACCAGTGACAGATCGCACGTAGAGCGTGCATCTGATCAAAGAAAACTGGATAGCAGTAAAGCTGTTGCAGAAAGATCCACAGCCAATAACGGAGCATCAGCAAAACGGATGAAGAAATTCTTGCAGGAGATGCGAATGATGATAGGAGAAGTTCTAAAAAACGAGAATGAAATGATTAAAAAATTTGACGAACTTATAAACAAACGCGAAGAAAACAAAATGGAAGAAGGAAGTCACGAGTGTCAGCAAATAGAAAACACCGCCACCGAATTTATCTCCACAGATACGTTGGTCGAAACAGCAATGAAATCGGTAGAGCCGATGTCAAGTGCATCGAACTCAACGCATTCGGTTCATCCGGTACCTAATTTGCCTGATCACCCTTCTTTCATCATTTCGCGAGAGGATTGCAACCTTCCACTAGGGGGAAGGGGCGATTTATGGTTGAAGGACGTTTCCAGCAAACTTGTTGAGCAAGTTTCGGAGAATGCCAAAGTAGGGACTTCTGAAAGTCATCCGTTTGTCAAGAAGTTTCCTCGAACAAAGAAGTCTGCCAGGTTCAAGAAATCTTGGCCGAAGGAATCCAAATCAAGTGAAAATCGGATGCAATTCGCTCGATCGACTGTTCAGCTTTCGCGATTATCGCTTCATCCTAGATGCTCTTCTCTGAAAGAGCCTAGCCATCGGAAAACTCGTTGGGTTGAGCCCAATCACTCCTACAGTCGTGTTCAAGGATCAGATGTGTGCACCGCCATGGCTGATGATCTGGTTGTGCCGATACTCTGGACGTGCCACGAACCTGGAAGTCAATATCGGCGCGTGGAAGCGCCTTGATCAGAGAGGGGAATTGTAATATCGGCCATTGATAAGTGATCCAAATATATTGTTCATTCGTATGTGTTTGGCATTTCGTTCCTATCCGCCATTGTTTTGTATGCTTGTATTGTTTTCCTCCTTTCTTCCTTCCCTTTCCTTCACGCCTGCATGTATATAAGCTAGTGATTTTCCCTCATTCTTCGCAGTTGGTTATCTCCCCAGCTCGCCATTGTTTATTGTCTATTGTATCTTCAATAAACACTCTTCTCGGGTTCGGACTTCACTTTGGGGTTGTCCTTACTCTAAACTATCTTTCTTCATTGGGCAGTGGTTGTCCTATACTTTTCTCAAATTCAAATTATTACTTGGTAGCACCGGATGGTTTTGTGGCTATACAGGCTACAAACGATCCTAATCAACAACAAAAAGTTTATTTGAAGTAAAGCTTCGAATAAAGCTCTTCAACGATGGTCTGGATTGTTCTTCATCTATCACTTGGACTGCGCCGAATTATCTTCTACCGCAAAATGAACTCCAAAAATCAAGGGCAAAGGACACAAAGCAAGCAGCAAAAAGGCACCAGTGACAGATCGCACGTAGAGCGTGCATCTGATCAAAGAAAACTGGATAGCAGTAAAGCTGTTGCAGAAAGATCCACAGCCAATAACGGAGCATCAGCAAAACGGATGAAGAAATTCTTGCAGGAGATGCGAATGATGATAGGAGAAGTTCTAAAAAACGAGAATGAAATGATTAAAAAATTTGACGAACTTATAAACAAACGCGAANAGGGGGAAGGGGCGATTTATGGTTGAAGGACGTTTCCAGCAAACTTGTTGAGCAAGTTTCGGAGAATGCCAAAGTAGGGACTTCTGAAAGTCATCCGTTTGTCAAGAAGTTTCCTCGAACAAAGAAGTCTGCCAGGTTCAAGAAATCTTGGCCGAAGGAATCCAAATCAAGTGAAAATCGGATGCAATTCGCTCGATCGACTGTTCAGCTTTCGCGATTATCGCTTCATCCTAGATGCTCTTCTCTGAAAGAGCCTAGCCATCGGAAAACTCGTTGGGTTGAGCCCAATCACTCCTACAGTCGTGTTCAAGGATCAGATGTGTGCACCGCCATGGCTGATGATCTGGTTGTGCCGATACTCTGGACGTGCCACGAACCTGGAAGTCAATATCGGCGCGTGGAAGCGCCTTGATCAGAGAGGGGAATTGTAATATCGGCCATTGATAAGTGATCCAAATATATTGTTCATTCGTATGTGTTTGGCATTTCGTTCCTATCCGCCATTGTTTTGTATGCTTGTATTGTTTTCCTCCTTTCTTCCTTCCCTTTCCTTCACGCCTGCATGTATATAAGCTAGTGATTTTCCCTCATTCTTTGCAGTTGGTTGTCACCCCAGCTCGCCATTGTTTATTGTCTATTGTATCTTCAATAAACACTCTTCTCGGGTTCGGACTTCACTTTGGGGTTGTCCTTACTCTAAACTATCTTTCTTCATTGGGCAGTGGTTGTCCTATACTTTTCTCAAATTATTACTTCATAGATCACTGATCATGGGCCAATCAGTATCAAAGCACATGGAAAAATAAAAAAATAATCTAAGGGAAGGGAACAAGATTAAGATCATAGCAGGGTGGGATCAAAGATCATTGGCCCAATGGCGACCAAAGATCAGTTGAACGATCAAAGGTCATGAATCAATGATCCATACAAAGGGGTGCTATCAATGTACATATGCAGAAATAAGGGATCGAAGATCATGGCCAAAATAAATTATTATGAGAGGAAACCATGATCGGTGAACCAAATGATCAAGCTGGAGGGTTAAAAACTTACTCTTGCCAGCTGGAGCAAATACGGTGCAACTGACAATGCTGCTCAGGTTGTTCAGCGTCAGCACAATTCGATGTTCGTCTGCGAGATGGATCTGAATTCCCGAGAAACACTAATTTTTGCAATTTTTAGCCAATTTTTATCAGCCATTTTTCAGCTTTTCTTCCATTTTCGACATTTTTCTGCAGATTTTCTGCCGTTTCAGAAACTTTCGCCCTTTTTTCTACCATTTTTGGCAATTTTCCGAAGTTTTGGGATATTTTTCGCCGTCTTTTTAGGCCATTTTAAGCTGATTTATTATTTATCGCATTTTGGACTACTTATTTATGGAATTTTCTTCGAATTCTGCAGTCTTCGACCACTTTAGTCGAATTTCAACATTTTCCGGACCTGCACAAAGTTGTCGGCCTGGTCATGTTCATACATCAACAGGGCCCGTCGCTGATCCGTCCTCATGCTGAACACCAAATCGGCATGCAGGGCACTTGAGGCCAATTGGGCAAAGCGCAAAATGGCACTTTGGCCACCCGGAAAATGCACAGACGAGTTGGTATTCACATCGGAAAATTGGGGATTTTTGGAAAAATTTTTGGGAAAAATCTATTAAAATGGAAAATTTTAGGTATGAACCATTTTTCCGTCCGATCTGGCGAGTTAAGCAACGCTGGTTCAATTCATGTTGTCTTTTTCAGTATGAAAAACCAAAAAAAGTAATAAGAGTCGAACCAGCGTTGCTTAACTTGCCAGATCGGATGGAAAAATAAAAAATTCTCACTTTTCTCGCAATGTTCGCCATAATGGATGTGAGGCAATTTGCATTCGCATGACGTTGTCTCGGTGTCAAAATGCTCAATACAGCGGGAACCTGTCGGACATTCAAGAAAAAATTAAAAAAAATTTTTGCAACTTTTTGAAGAATCCTAAAAATCCCTAGAGCCATAATTATCCTGTTAAAAAATTCTGCCAATCATCAAAAAACTTTACCTTGTTGGCACTGGTGGTCATGGCATAAGTCGGCGCATCCGGCCACAACTCTAACTTGAAAATTTTAGAAAAATTTTAGTCAGATTTTGTAAAAAAATTTTTTTGGAAATTGGATGATTTTTATGCGAAATTTCATGGGAATTTCGGGGAATTATTTATTTATTTATTTTTTACCGTCCTGGTCCTTCTCCTTCTGGGCCAACTGTTCCCGCCAATCCACCAAAACGCGGTTGACCTGGAAATTTCCGAGGCACCCTACGAAGCCGTTGCCTCTTAAAAATATCGGAAATTTTTGAAAATAGGGCTCTTTTAGATTTTTTTTGAAAATTTCCTCGCCTTTCATCGCCTCCGATTGCAAATTTGGTAGATGTGGCGAATGGGAAGGTGAGTGCTTGGAAGGCGTTCAGGCGATCAATGGAGAAGCGAATTTCAGCACGAAAAACCTCCACCAAAACCTTTAAAAAATAAAAAAATAATAAGATGGAATTGAACCAGCGTCGCCTAACTTGGCAGATCGGACAAAAAAACATTCTTCAAAAGCCCCCCTAAACCTAATTGCAGTTCTAAAAATTTAGAACCCAAAACATTGGGGTCAAAATTTAGGTCTAAAATTTAGCCAATTTAAGTTAGTCCTAACCATCGGAACCTAAAGTTTAGGTCTAACAATTTAGGTCCTAAAAATTCAGGTTTAAGAAGTTAGATCAGGGATCGGATCTGAAAATTTTCAAAATAAGAACATCAGGCTCAAAAAATAAGATTTTATGGTCAAAAATAAGAACATTTTGTATTTGGCTTCCAAATTAGGAAAAATTCAAATTATTTATATAATTTTATATCAAACATTGTATTTTTAATTCTACATAATCTATTTGAGCAATTTGAGGGTTGAAATCGAGATCATAGATGACGGAATTTGAGCCGAACATAATGAAAAAAATTTCCACACTTGCATTTTTTGGAAAAAATTTATTGTGTAGGAAGTCGGCGGTCCCGATAGGGGCTGCCGGAGAAAATTTTGAGAATATAGTCCTGAGTTTCTTTAGAAAATTTGTCACTTTTTAAGCCATTTTCAGGTTTCCACTCAAGTGAAAGCGAACCAACGTTGCCTAACTTGCCAGATCGTCCACTCCACCCACCCTGTGCCAGTGGAGGTCGTTCAGCGGCCGTGGTGAGGCCACGGAGACGCTGAGCTCGCGCCGGATGCCGCGCTTCTCCGGCGCACCGTCGTTCTGCTTCTTCTCGGCCTCTTTCTCCGTCAGATCAGGCGGTTGGTGATGCTGCAGGCTGAGCTCGATACGGTAGCCTAGGGTCAAGAAATTTTCGGGAAATTTCATGGGATCCACAAAAACCGGTAGCCTAGGTTAGGAAATCATAGAAAGTTTTATGGGAAAAATTCAATATAGACCAGGGTTAGAAAATTTTCAAAAAATTTCAATGGATAGGCAGCCTAGGAAATTTTAGGGACTTCAGGTTAGGAAATTTTCGGCATGGCAGCCTAAGGTCAGGAAATAGTTTGAAAAATGTTGTTTTAGGTGCCCATTTTCGAATCTTTTTGTTTTTTTTGTATGTAAAAATGTGTTACTAGGAAAATTACAAAAAATTGTTAGGGTTTGTACAGTAGGAAGAAATTATTTATGCTCGAAAAAGGGGGTTTTCGCAAATGGAATTGAAGCATCGTTGCTTAACTTGCAGGATCGGGTGGCAAAATGCTATAAAATTTACCAGTGGACAACCTTTAAGCCTTTATTCGCCATTTTAAAATTTTTAAAAATCAAAATAAATTCCTACCCCCTTTCAGTGAGATCTTCATCTGCAGGCCTCCGTCCTCCGGATCCCATCCGGAAACAATGTGATCAATGTCGGGCTGGCCGGTTCGGAAGTCAAACTCCAGCTGGCGCCAAGGGCCCTCCAAGGCTGCAGTGTGCAGGCCTGCGGTGGGCGTGCGCAGGGTGACCTGCACGCCTGGCGAAGTGCCCGCTGCAGGGGAAATGAGGGTAGAAAATTGCAGAAAAAATGGCGGAAAATTGGTGAAATAATGTAGGAGATTTATAAAAGAAATGAAAATCAAATTTCCGGTGCAAGAAAAATGAACGAGTTAATTTGGAATTAGCATATGCGAATATGGTACTTACCGTATTACCTCTATTAAGTCCCCACCTTCCATTAGAAGCCCACCCCCAATATACCCACCCTCCTCTGAAGAAACACTGGTAGAACCTTTAATAGACCTCCACCCTCTCCAGAGAGGTTGAAAAATAAGACCCCATGGGGTCCTAATAGTTTTTTACGATGTGTACACTAATGATCAACGAGGATATTGGCAGAAAATCGATGAAAAATGCCATAATAAAAGGTTTTGATCTAAATTTTGCAGGAAAATGTGTAGAAAATGGCAGAAAATGAGGTTAGAGTAGCAAAATTGGGGGAAAATACATTTCAATTTTGAGATCCAAAAATTCGGGGAAAAATGGACCTTCGCCCTGACACTCCAAAGGGCCCAGGCTGAAATTCTGCAGCTGCGTTTTTCCTGTGGATTCGGTGCGTCGGAAGTAAGCAGCACTGACGCCCGCACTTGCGTTCCGCAAAACCGCCTGGTCCACCGCGGGTCCGGCCTGGGTGAGGTCGTCGCAATAACAGGCCAGGTCAGGGTCTGGGAAAAATATGCGAATAACCCTCCAAAAATTCTAAAAATGGAAAAAAATTAACAAAAAAAACTAAACTTTTCTGGGAAATTGGCCCATAGGAAATTGGGTTGAGAGATTGAAAATTATGGAAGTTAGGTTGAAATCTACGGCCAGTATCAAAATTTTTAAAAATTTAGTCGATGAAAAAGCGCATAAAAATTTATTAGCGCCTAGAAAATCAAGTAAAAATACTCAAACTTACTGAAAATTAGACTAAGAAAATTTGGAAAAGAACTATTCTAAGCGCCACCATGCACTCGAAAATTGGTAGTCTTATTACCTAGATTTGGTCTCTGTGGAGGGGGGGGGGAGTATTCCTCGAAAAAATTTTGTTTTTAAAGTCGATTTTTCAAAATTCGAATTCATCCTCCCAAGGAAAATTTCGAAAAATGGTAAAAAAAAATCCGTACGGTCTCTGCCGCACCCGTACAACTCCTTGTTCCGGCACGCACAGCTGAAGGGCTGGTTGGTGCCGATCTGGCGTTGCTGTTGGCCCTCCCGGGACACCACCTCCAGCCAGGTTCGGTTGCCCTTGAAGCTGAAATTGGCGCCAAAAAGGATTTTGAAAATTCAAAAAAAAATGGAAGACTTCACACTTTAACGGCGATTGTTCACAATCAAAGCGAATTGTCTGCCGGCAATGTTCACTGCGGCCGATCAGAGCACTTAGGTGGGCTGGCGAGAACAGTCTAAAAAGCGGTCGGGGTCGTTTGGGCGCCGGATAAGTTGGGCGCCATGGCCTGCTTATAACTCGGTTAAAAATTTGACCTAGAGAAAACGAGTTTGGCATCAACAGATAGAGCATTAAATTAGCTAAAAAATAAGCTTAAGCTCATTCAAATTGGTCCAAAGTTATGGCCAAGTTAATCATCCGTATTGGCCAATTCCGGAAAAAATTGTGTATTTTGGCCATAATTTTTTGCAGTAGGTCGAATGGCTTAGGCTCCTTTTATAGGCAATTTTTTGCTCTATCTTTTGACACTAAACTCATTTCTCTAGGTTCCTTTGAACCAAGTTAGACCGTGGCGCCCAACTGAACGGTGCCCAAATGACCCGCACTGGTCTAAAAATCTGAAATTTTTAAGGTCCAAAAAACCGGTGCTCGACGATGGATGGCCTATGAATCGAAACTTTAAAAAAAACTAGCTAGGCTATAACTTCAAAAAGTAAAAAGATGAGAAAATTATGCTTGAATCGCGGTGCGAAATTTGCGGACGGAAAATTGCGGACGGAAAATTGCGGACGGAAATTTGCGGACCAACTTTCAAAAAATAAAAAAATTAGATTAAAATTTTTAATTTCAAAATTTTAGATCGGCGCGCCGAAATTTGCGAAAAAAATGAAAGCAACATGCTTTCGTGTCATAAAATCGAGGAAGGAAAATAAAATTTGGAATTCTCTGGCTTTTCGGTTTTGATTATGATTACCGTAAAACCCCTATTATAGCCCCCCCCCCC
>LDKF01000615.1:29591-67805 GCA_001026735.1 Rotylenchulus reniformis | reverse complement strand
GAAGAGTTAGAAAATGTGGTGAAAGGTAAGGGTGTGAGAATGTGGTGAGAGAGTGTGGTGAGAGAAAAGGGTGAGAGAATGTGGTGAGAGAGAAGGGTTAGAGAATGTGGTGAAATGTAAGGGTGTGAGAATGTGGTGAGAGAGTGTGGCGAGACAGAAGGGTGAGAGAGTGTGGTGAGAGAAAAGGATGAGAGAGTGGTGAAAGCTAATGGCGAGAGAGTGTGGTGAGCAGGGGTGGACGGAACCAAAAATTTCTGCTCCGGAATCCGGAACTCGGAATTCGGAACTCCTTCTATTTCCGGCGGAACTCGGAAACCGGAATCCGGACCTGAAAAAACCCCGGAATTTCCCGGAATCCGGAACTCGGAATCCGGAATTTTCAATTTTAATTTTCAACCAAAAACTTATTTTCAAAAAAATCATCTAAATATATATAATAAATAAATATGTATGAATGATGCAAAATATGAATGAATTCTCGTTGCAACAAGCAAAAGATGTCTATTCGTGTACATTATTTTCGGCCTTTTTGAGAAATTTATTTTAAGGGGGGAAGGCGGCGGTCCCGATAAGTGCCGCCGGAGAAAATTTTGAAAATTTTTGGCCATTTTCTTTAGAAAATTGATCATTTTTTCGGTTCGGCGGCGAAGAAATTTTAAAACTATTTTCGGACATTTTCTTTTAAAAAAATGGTCAACTTTTAAAATAACCCCAAAATTTAGTGAAATTACAAAAAAGTGAGCAAATATCTCAAGAAAAGGTTGCAAATTTTTAAAATTTTATGGTGGCCCTTACCGATATCCTTAATAGAGTAAAACTTTAGTTAAAAATTTCAAAAAAGGTAATTTATGATAAGAACCTAACATTCAATAATTTTTCCACCGGCTTTTTTATGTAATATCACTCAAAAAAAATTTCCCACTGGGGAGCTTTTTTAGAAGGGTTCTGTTTTTTATCATAGAAAATCTGTTGATTTGATTAGAAAAAAATTTTCTCTGGCGAGCTTTTTTAAGAGGGTTCGCATCTGGCCAAATTGCTCGGGGACCTTGCCGACGAATGCCCCCCCCCCCTCCCGAAATGCCAAGATCAAAAGGGTCCTCCTTTTAAAAATTTTTTGAAAAATATTTTCACCAAAACCAAAAAATTGGTCAATTTCCTTTAGAAAATTTGATAAAACTTCAAAAAAATTTTCCCCGGCGGCCCCTGTCGGGGCCGCCGGGGATCACTTCTTAGGGGTGCTTAAAATTCCGGATTTTTTCCGGATTTTTAGCCCTTCCGGCGGAACTCGGAAACCGGAATTCCGAAGCGAAAAAACCCCGGAATTTCCGGAATCCGGAACTCGGAATTCCGTCCACCCCTGGTGGTGAGAGTGAAGGGTGAGAATGGGGTGAGAGAGAAGGTTGAGAGTGTGGTGAGTGAGTGTGGTGAAAATTAAGGGTGGGGGTGGGGATGAGCTTTAAAGGGGAAACTTTATAAAAAAAGGCTTTTGTTTTGTTTATGGGTTTATCGGCTACCAAAATAACCAAGACTGTTTTCTATACTATCTCGCTTTTCTCTGACATCTTTTCTCTACCCTTTCCCCACTCTCTCACAGTGACGGAACAGTAATGAGAGTAAGGTGAGAGAGAAGGGGATTAGAGTAAGGTGAGAGAGAAGGGAATGAGAGTAAGGTGAGAGAGAAGGGAATTAGAGTAGAATAAAAATTGGGCGCCGGGAGAAACGCTTTGAACCATCAATTTTATGAAGCGAATTTCTTATTATAAGTTGATACAGGAAAAATGGATGAACAGAGAAAAATAAATCAGAGACAATATATTTTAATGTAACATGCTTTCGTGTCATAAAATCGAGGAAGGAAAATAAAATTTGGAATTCTCTGGCTTTTCTACGCTGATTTTAAGGTGAGATAGAAGGTTATGAGAGTAAGGTGAGAGAGAAGGGAATGAGAGTAAGGTGAGAGAGAAGGGGATGAGAGTAAGGTGAGAGAGAAGGGGATGAGAGTAAGGTGAGAGAGAAGGGAATGAGAGTAAGGTGAGAGAGAAGGGAATGAGAGTAAGGTGAGAGAGAAGGAAATGACAGTAAGGTGAGCGAAGGGAATGAGAGTAAGGTGAGAGAGAAGGGAATAGAGTAAGGTGAGAGAATTGAGAAGGGTAAAAGGCGGGATAGTAGGGATGAGAGAAAGGTGAGAAAAAGGGAATGAGAGAGGAAAGGTGAGAAAGGTGAGTGATGGATTAGAGAGGTGGGTGAGAAAAGGGGAGGAAAGAAAAAGAAATTTATAAAAGGAAAAAAAACTAGCACAAATGAGCGCCGGAGGCGCGAGTTTGGGCTAGTTACATATAAAAAATGAGAACTTTTATGAAAGTGGATTTTCCAATTTTATTGATGGATTTAAGTTCGAATTTGATGATTTAAATTAAATTGTTTTGTTTCTTACCACGAATACAGAGTCGCCTTGTTCCATGCACACAACCGCCTGTTGCTGGAACGGGTCCAACTCGAAGGGGTACTGAAAATAAAAAAATCCAATTGCTTGAGCTTAAGTTGAGCCCAAGTTCGAATCCATCAAGGCAATATTTTATTTTCGTTTGCAGTTTTTTCATCAAAGGTCAAAGCCTTTAACCGAACCCGAATTTAAATCTAACCGAACCCGAGTTTGCCTCGGGTTTTCAGGGCGACTTCAATGGTGTAGTGGTTTACGCTCCAGATTTTATTCAATAAGAATAAACAAAGTTCAGTCCCAAAAATGGTTCCTTTTTAGACAAATTTTAAAGAAGGCCTCTAAATTTAAAATAAATTTTCATAATTCCGATGAAAAAAATCCACATTTTTTACAAGGGACAACAATGGGATAGTGGCATATGCCCCAAATTACCAATCCTCGGATAGACCAAATTTGATCCCTCTATCTTTTCCCACCTTTTGGGCCATTGTGTCCTTGATGTCGTCGTATTTGGCCACCCGCCGGCTGACGTCCAGCACCTGGGCATACGCAAACTCGGAGTCGGCGCGTTTTTTGGGTTTTGCCGTTGTCGTCGAAGAAATTGCTGCGTCAGAAGCTGAGGAGACGACCTGCTCAAGCTGTTGCGTTTCCTCTTCTGGGAGTGAAAACGCCTCCTCGGGACCATTAGTGATGTTCTAAAGAAATTCATTAAAAAATTTTTTGTAATTTATTTTTGTAGCTTTAATGGGAAAATGTTTTTAAAAATTAGATAAGGAAAACAACATTTTTTCTATGATATAATTTGAAAAATTCTTTAAAATAATTTTTTTAAAGTAAAATTCAGTGTTGTTAAAATCGGAATTTTTTGCTCCGACTCCGGGCTCCGAGAATCTATTATTAATTAAAAACTAATCTTTTATTTGAATAAAAATATCAAATTTCATAGGAGGTTATTTTTGGTGGATTCAACTCCTTAAAGGCACGTAGCCAGGGGGGAAGGGGGGACCAAAAAATCAAAAGGGCCCCCTTATTAAAAAATTTTTTGTAGAATTTTTCGAAAAATTTTTACACCAAAAGCAAAAAATTGGTCAATTTTTTTAAGAATAAAAATTTTCCCCAGTTGCCCCGAGATAGGGGACCGCCGGGGACCCCCTCCCCTGAAATTTTTTTCTGACTACCCAGTGATTCAAACCAGGCCCGTAACCAGAAAAAAATTTTCGAGGAAGGGCACCAAGGGGGGTCCGAAGGGAGGGGGTCTCCGGCGACCCCGATAGGGACCGCCGGAAAATTTTTTGAAAAATTTTGACGATTTTTGAAGGAAATCAGCCAGTTTTTCTTCAAATTTTTCACAAAAAAAATTCCAAAAAAATTTTTTAACAGGGGGGACCCTTTTCATTTTTTTTGGTCTTGGCATTTCGTGGGGGGGGGGCACGTGCCCCCCCCTTGCCACCCCTGGCTACGGGCCTGATTCAAACCATAGTTATTATATTATTATTATTATATTATTTGTATGCTATAAATATCATGTACAATAAAAAAAGAAACAAGATCAAATTTTGATTACAAGCAGCACATAAAGACTATAATGTAAAAATTTTTTCCAATAAAGCCACCTGTTGCTTCTCCTGTCGCGATGCAATCAATGGCCGATCCTTTGCTGTACTGGTTGAACTTGTTGTCAGTGCCGTCGCCGTCGTTGCCTCCTCCTCCAAAATGGGCCCCAATTCTTCCATGGTTATCTTCTTCTCCTGCTTTTCATCCTGCCCAGCTTCCAATTCTTCTCCCTCCACATCATCATCTACTGGTGTTTCAGGAAATTTCAGCTGAAATGAGCTCAGATCCACGGGCCCTGCGAAACCGGGCGGAGTGTCCAACAGCACTAAAAAATTCCAATTTTTATTGATTTTATTTCAATTTTAAGAGTCAAGTATAGAGCATTAAAATTAATTAAGCATTTTTTAAATAAGCCGTTAAACATAAAATAAAAAATTTTATTTAGAATTTGGCTGGCCATTAAACCACGGGCCTCTAAAAATTTTTATTTTTTAAAATAAATTCTAGATGAAAAGTTCTTTTTTTACAAAAAATATTTTTAAAAATCCTAATAATAAGAAAAAATTGAAGTAATCAAATTTAAAAATCTAATATTCAGGTCTTTAAAGAAATAAAGAGTGAAAATGGAAATAATAATAAAAAATCTTCATGTATTTTAAATTTTTGCCTATGAAAAATATTTAAAAAAAATCGTGAAACCGCCAAGGGGACTCGAACCAACACACCTTCAAAGTTCAGATATGGCTCTTCCTCGGCGGCGGATGAGCTCTGTTGCTGTTGATCTTGGCTGTCCGAGAAGCGCAACATAACTTCGACTTCGTCGTCAAAGCCAGCCGGCAGAAATGGCACATTGCTAGAGTTGCCCATCAGACGGTTGAAGGCACGAGGGTCGGGGGCTCTAAAATAAAAAATGAAATTTCAAAAAAAAATAATAAAATTAAAAAAAATGCGGTTAGATTCACATTATAAGTTGGAAGATCAAAATTTTCAATTAATTTTAAATTCTCTAAGCGGTGCACACCCAATTTTTCACTAGGCACACAGCACACACGTCCAAAATCTCAACATCCAAAAAATACAAAAACCTTTTGAAAATTATTTAAAAAACCAAGCCTCTAAAATTTTTGAAAATCCTAGACCTCTTATAAATATGAACAAATCATCTTCGAATTTTTTACAGATTCGAGTCCTGTACCTAAAAAGTTTTAAAAAATGAGGCCTGTAGAATTTTTAAAAATTTGAAAAATCCTATGAGAATTTTGCATTAGGCATAGATAAAAAATTTTTTAAAAAATTCCCCCGGGAAAGGGGGAAAGTGAAGTCAAAAAAAATTATTCAAAATTCATATTAAATAAAAATTTTAAAAAGTTAGATGAAAAGGAAAGAAAACCAATGTTTAAACGAGTATTTTTGCTAAGAAAACAAAATCTCTAGAAAATTTTCGGAAGCCTTAATTTTTTGTGGATTAAAAAATATTCAGAAAAACGATCAATTTTTTAATTTCAAAAATCATAAAATTAAAATGAATTTTGGACCTTCGGATGGACATTGAGTTCCGGCTTTGTTGGGCCCGATCCTCGTCGCACTCCCAGCGCTCCTCGTAGTCCAAAATTCGGCCAGTGTCAGGACAGAAAATGGGCTGAAGTCGGGTGGGGAAGGAGGGGGCGGTATTGTCACCGATTCCATGCACCAAGGACAAGGGATCCAGATCTGGGCATTTGTAGCTGAAAAAATCAGAATTTTTAATGAAAAATTGTGTCTTTACAGCCGGAAACTTAGAGAAAAATTAAAATTTATGCTAAATCCATAATTATATCGAAAAAATAGGAGAAAATTACTTTTTAAAGGAAAAAAATTAGCAAAATCCAACAAAATATTGCAAAAAAATAATTTGACTAAAAGTTAAAGCGGTAATCGTTTTTTAATACTTTTGGGAATCGCGTTTAATTAATAAATTGGTAAGAAAAATTAATTTAAAACATTTTAGAATTTGAACATGAAAAAACGATGTTTTAGGGAAAGGTTTAGTTTAGAGGTTTAGGTTTTTTAACATTAAAAAATTAATATTAAAA
Organism: Rotylenchulus reniformis; assembly: GCA_001026735.1. NCBI lineage: Eukaryota > Metazoa > Nematoda > Chromadorea > Rhabditida > Hoplolaimidae > Rotylenchulus > Rotylenchulus reniformis. The sequence continues at coordinate 61,739 of LDKF01000615.1, read as the reverse complement.
TTTTAAGAAGCAAGGTAGGGGTGTAACCATAACCAGGGAGGGGTAGTCCTTCTTTTAAGGGATTTTTTTGAAAAAAAAATTGAGAAAAAAGTGACCAATTTCCTTAAAATTGCCAAAAAAAATTCAAAATTTTACTCCCTCCCTCGAGGGGTGGGGGCTGGGAGGATTCTTCTCCCTCCCCCCCCCCCCGAAAATTTTTCCTGGTTACGCCCCTGAATAAAGGTAAGGAGTTAGATAATTAGGGAATTTTTAAGGGATGAAAATTAAGGTTATTAATATTCATCTCACTTATATGACTGGCTGATGTCAAACTCGGGGTCATGTCGTGTGATGAAATCGATGGCCAAATGCCTATAAAAAATTCCGTGAAACCCTACTTTTCTGAACCAAAAACCTGAACACCCGCTCCGCTTCCTTTTTGATCTCTGCATCAAGCTCCGCCGTTGTTTTCTGGGGTTCTGCTGATGAGGAAGATGATGGCAGATTTGGAGGTGTAGAAGACATCAAATATCAGATGAAGTGGGGGAATATCAACCAATGAAATTTTCTCTAAAATTTTTTCAAGGGAAAAAATTTAAAAAATTACCAAAAAAAAATGATTTTTTAATAAAATAAGAGTCAAAATTAATCTGAAAAATTTTAAAGCGATGAAAAAATTGGGGAAATTCAAGATATAAATATAAAGTAAAAAACAAAATACTTTTTGTCACCAAAAATTAAATGAATTTTCAAAAAGTTAAAATGAAATTTTTGGATTACAAATATTTTTTCAAAAATGAAGGAATTCTTGACAAAGTAAAAGCTTGACTTTTACATTTTATTGTTTAATTAATAAATTAGCCATACAAACGAAAGACATTAAATTTGTATGCATTGATAAAACGCCAATTCTGCGTCAAAATTTGAAAATTCATCCAATGCCTTTATCTTTATCGGAGTTTGTAATAGAAATGAGTACAGCTCAAGGTTTTCCAACCGGTGTCCATAAGTCCAAAGGAAAATAATATGACGCGATAATTTTCTCTTATATCTTATATTGTCTTTTCGCGGCGAGGAAAAAAGGAAAAGTGAGAGATAACATTGACAGACACTGTAAATTCGGTCAGAGAAAGTTCCTATGGACACCGACAAAAATTCCTCGATCTGTAATTAATGAACAAAAAAAGAATATTGATTAAATAAAATTTTGAGATTTTAACATGTGAAAAAAACAATAAAATAGCAACAACAATATGGCATTTGGCCAATCAGATCAAAGGCTTTTGGCCACATTTTATCTTTGGCCAATCAGATCAATCAAATCATTCATTCATTGGCTGCTATCTGGCCATAATAAGCGTGGATGGACTTCAGCTTTTCGTTGATCATTGTCTGCTCCAGCTCCACACGGCCTCCGGGCCCGGCCAGTGCGATCAACTGTCGGGGAAATTTTCGTATAAAAGAATAAAAAACATTTCTCCTGCCTGGTTTACAAAAATAATTTGAACATTCATTTCCGGACTGGAACATTAAATAAACTGGTCATACTTTTTCTGAAAGCGAGGATTTTTGAGATCTTGGTATAAATTGATAGCCCTGAACTGAATGTCTGCTATAAAATTACAAAAAAGACCATCCGATCTGATCGAGTAGAAAAAAAAGTTATGGCCAAGTTAAGATATAAAATCGTGGTTTTGGCCAAAGATCTGGCCATAATTTTTTCTACTTGATCAAATCGGATGGTAGTTTTTGCATTTTTGTAGCAGACATTCAGGGCTATCTATTCATACTAAGATCTCAAAAATCTGCGGTTTCAGGAAAAAAATTATGACCAGTTTATTTTCGCTGGCGTCATACTAGTTGTGTTATATTGACCCCACCCTCTGATATGGTTTCTAAAAAAATCTTTTCCAAAAATAAAATTTTTTTGCCTAGTTTTTCAAGTTTGTTTGATCATTAATTCCTATTGAAATTTTCTATATGAATACTTGGAAAATTTAAAACGCAAAAAAAATTGAAGCCCACCTGATCAGTGCGCGTGTGTTTGGGCAGAAAATAGGCGATGTTGGGCGATATGCGTTGGGCGACGCGGAAAATGTGCTTCCCGTTGGGGTCCATGTGCGCCTCCAAATCAAAACTTTTCTGAGCCGCGTATTCCGGTCCGCCCCAGGGCGGACTCAGGTACACCGCGTCCACCATCGTCGGAGATTGCGCGACTGCATTTCCGCAACTTAATAAATAATAAATCGAATTTTATTTTGAGGATAATTTAAAGAGTTTTTAGGCAAATAAAAAATTTTTCTATTCAATTTTATTTAATGAATTTTTTTATAAGACTAAAAATTCTTTTTTCAAAATTGGACTAAAAAATATAATTTATTTAATCAATGCTTTATAACATAAGAATCGAGCAAAAAATTTAAGAAATGATTTTTAAATGAATTATTGTTTTTTGTTTAATTTTTGTCCGCATTAAAAATTCAAAAAATGAGATTCCCTTAATGGAATTGAACCGACATACTCTAAAAACCATATGAATACGATAACTCCATCACGCCACGCAAGCAATAAAATGTAGGATGTCAATAATTTTAATTTTTAGGGGAGAAAACTAAAAGAAAAAATTAAAAAATAATGAGAAAAATAAAATCAATTTCTTGTTACATCTTACAAGTTAACAAATAGAATTTACCGAAATTTACAAAAAATTTTGGATTCAACTGTGCAAAATTTTTTTCCTTTGATTTTTGCATTGAGAACAATAAAAATGAGCAAAAAAAGTTCTGATTTAAAATATTTTTTGATTATAATTCATAATTACAAAAAAATAAAAAATAAAAACTCACTTCCTCTCGGATTCCACCACCTGGCCACTGTCCTTATCAATTCGGATGCCGAACATGGAATCGGCCACATGGAAGAAGTTGGCACAGATGAAGTTGATCCGGGAGGACACCCCGTAGACCCGGGCATTCTGGAGAGCGCAACGCAACTTCAACGGGTCAATGTCCACGGCGATCACTGTGAAAAATTCGGGAGTGGATAATTTCATTTTTGGCAAAATTTCAAAAAAATATCTTTGAAATTTTGTCAATCGAATAAAATGCACAAAATACATATTTTAACAGAATTTTAAATTTCTGTTTGTTCTCGATAAAATTCCGGTAAATTGCAAAAAAATCATACTTGGGAAAGAGGGTCAAGCTTCGAAGGGTTATTTCGCGGAGAAAGGAGGGTTTGGGAAAAATAAAAGTAAAATTTAAAAAAAAGAAACAGAGTTCTAAAAATCGATAAATAAAAAATAAAATTCAAATTCAAATAATTTAGATTATTTTGTGCTTTTTGGCCTTTTGCAAAATTTTAGCTCATGCTTCCATTCCCTCCCATTTGTCTATTCTTCAAAAAAAAAATCAGAAAATTCTTAAAAATGCACCGTAAGCCCCGCGCAGAGCGAATTGGATGGCGTTGCCGCCCATACCGGTGAACGCGTCCAGCAAGATGCAATCCGGCACTCTGACCATCCGTTCCGCTACATGCTTCGCCAACTTCTCTGGGGTCACCGAAAACCAACCCTCTGAAAATCGGAGGGAAATCCATATTTGAAATTTCTAAAAAAAATATTTTATTGAAAGATGAAATAGGTAATAATTCGCCAAAAATCCAAAAATTATCTTAAAATTTTAAAATGAAAACCCAACCCTCTGACCCCGTGGATTCATTCAATTCAAAAATTAATAAAATTGAATAAAATTATAAACAATTTCGACTGACCCCTGTCCATCAGAATGCCCTTGTCCAGCTTAGAAAAGAAGCGATAGCGTTGGAACCAGTACTTCATCATAGCCTAAAAAAATAAATTTTCTAATATTAAAAATATAATTTAATCCCTTAAAAAATATATAGTTTTACTAAGTACTTTATTCCTAAAAAATTAAAACAAAAATTTCCAATTCCTTACCCTGTCATTAGCGAAGTATTTCTTGGCATTTTTGGCCACCAACACTTGGTCCCGATGTTCGTCGTAGTTGAAATCGAAGTTGCGCAACTCTTCTTGACAAAGAAATATCTTGTGAGTCCATAAGGATGTAAATTCGTCCTTCTTCGTCAAAAATTCGTCCTGAAAATTGTATTTTTTTTATTTCCAAATTTTTCAAATGCCGGTTCTAAATTAAATGTCATTGAGGAAGCTGAACAAGATGGCATAAATAAGTTTTCGAAATTCAAATATTTTCAAACCTAATTGGATCAATTTTTCATCCAATCCAGTGTCAGTTTTTATGGTAAACTAAAGGGATGGAGTACGTCAGTGGCGTAGCAGGGGGAAGGGGGGGGGGAATTCCCCCCTCCCCCCGAAATGCCAAGGCCAAAAAAATCAATAAAGCCCCCTGTTAAAAAATTTTTCGAGAAAAAATTTTCACCAAAGGCAAAAAATTGGTCAAGTTCCTTAAGAAAATTAGATAAAACTTCAAAAAAAAATTCCCCGGTGGCCGGGGACCCCCTCCCTCCATTCCGCCCCCCTGAAATCTTTTTATGGCTACGCTACTGGAGTACGTCCTAAACTTCTCTGCGCTAATAAGCGAGGGGCATCAAAAACGAAAATGAAATATCAATTTTAAAAATAAAGTTAGAATTAAAAAATTCAAAATTTAAAACCTTATATGCACCCATTTAGGTAGAAACCTCAAAACCCATTAATTTCGAAAGACCATTATTTAGATATTCCTAATCTGAATAGTGTTCGGCACGGGATTGAATCCGGTCGGGAGTGAATCGGGAACTTGATACTGGACTGACAATAAAGGATGATATTCATAATCGGGCGCTAGTCCGAAAAAATTAATCAGGAGCCCTATTGATTTTATTGATTTGGGATAGAGTGTGAGAGTGAGAGAGAGAGAAAAAGAAAAAAGGGAATATTATGATGAGAAAAAGAGGGGGGAGTGGGGGGTGGAATGGAGTGCTTGATGATTCAGAAAAATTTATACAAAATTATGCCGAAAGTTTTCTAGTGAAAAATTGCAAATTTTTACTAGCGGAAGAACCTCATGTGCTTTTATCAGTGATACCTGCAATAAACGTAGCCAGCGTGCAGGTTTTCGCAACCGCACGCGATATGTACGATTACAGCTGTTCAAGACTGCATCAGTCATTGGGTAATGATGTGCTGGGCCCCGGTTGGGCAGGAATGAACTCAGGTACTGAATAGGGAGCAGGGAAAACGAACACGGGTTGAAGGGGACACTTCAATCCGCCGACATTAGATTGATAGGGACACTTCAATCCGCCGATATTCAATTGATAAAGTTTGGGTTAGGTTTAGTTCGGGAATCGGTGACAGACAGAAGAGGAGGAAAAGAACCGGAGAACCACGGAAATGGTTGGTGAAATGGGGGAATGAAACCAACTTACCAGAGCCGGCGCCAGAAAAAAATTTGGAGGGGGCACAAACGAAAATTTTTGAAAGGCATTTTTATTAAGAAAATTTTAATTTCTTCTTTAAATTTTTCGAGTTTGAGAAGGGCATGTACTCCCCTTTGCAACCCTCTAGTGCCAGGCCTGCAACTGACTGACTCATCTCGGTCCTGATGGATGCCTTCGTGATGGGATTTGGGAAGAATTTGGATTTTGGGGATATTCCGCCATAATTCGATGACATTTCATCCCATTTATTTATCATCATTTTTCCATTCACATTTTTATTCAGTCTTTTGCGACGCCATTATTGTCCTTAATTGGATAATAAAGAATAAATAAATATTCATCTTGCTCTCTTCCGTTTATTTGATTTCAGCGGCTCTCCATTTGGATCCGCCAAGTGCTTTTGTTCGCATTATTTGGAAATTTGGCTTTTGCCAATCCCATCGTTTCCCTGTTCTCCGACCCCAACCCGAAAGTCCGGTCTCATCCCATTTTTCCTGTCTTCCCCCGAACCCAGACCCGAAAAAACTTTCTACGCCTTATTAACAGTTGGGAAAATGTAAAATAGTCATCTTTATGGGTGAAGAAAAAAGGCGGAATGCGATGAGTGATGAATGTTTGAGAATGGAAGGATGGGATGAGCAATATAGAGAGAGTATTTAAATCAGCAGAAAATGTAGGGGGAAACGGATGGACGGATTGGATTTTTCCGATTTGGGATCCCGATAAAAATTCTTTTCAGAGTATTCTGAATCGGGACTGAATTAGAATTCTCTCTATCAATCCATTCAACTTTTCGTGCGGAACACTATTCTTAACCATTAAATATTTAAAATGAAATCCAACATGGATTAAATTTTAAAATTAAATTATTAAATTTAATTTAGAATTTTTTGAACCTATTATTTATAATAAAAAAATTAGTTCATTTATATTAAGTTATCAAAGGAAATTATTGTAAAAATAAGAAAACTCATTTTCGAATAAAATATGCAAATTTAATTAAATCTGGAAAATTCACCATTTTTAAGTTATGGTAAAAATCTCACAGGTTTCCAATCAGCAACATCGGTGGATGAGGAAGTTGCAGGCACTGCTCCAACTTCTTGGCCCTCCTCATTGTCTGGATGTTTCTGTTTGTGGTAACGAATCATTTTCTTTGGTTCATGGGCACTCGGGTAGGGCATGAAGCTGACATCGGTTAGAATATCGCTGAAAATTCTAGTTTTTATTAAAAACTTTTTAATTTAAAAAAATAATTAAAAAAGAATTGGATACATTAAACGAAGGCATGGGGAGGACAGAGGCTAACAAAATTAATGGATTGCTTAAAAATGGAAATTTGTTGGCTCTTTTTAAAAATTGCTGAAAATTTTTTTCAATTTCTAAATTTTTATAGTAATAAGAAATGTTTTTTAAGAAAAAAAATTTGAAAATCCTTTCGATTACCTCTAAAAAATAATTTATGAATATAAATAACATTTTTATTGTTCCAAAAATGGACCTGTCGACGATGGAGCCATCATCTTGCTGACCATTATCCCCAAATAATCCTGGTGCGAAATTCAGCCGTTTGAGCTGTAAAAAAACTTCTTTTTAGAAAACATTTTTTGTGAAAATATAAAAAATTTTTAAAAGTAAAAAATTCAAGCTCATTGAACTGAACCCATGCCTAAAAATGTTCAGGCTTTGATTTTCTTGAAATATGCTATCCCGCTACATTAGCAAAAAATTAGAATAATTTTCTTGTAATCTTGTCCTTCAAATAAATTAGAGTTACTTAGATTTAAAATTTTCGCAAAAATTTATTTAAAAAATTACCCTCCATTGGAAATCAGCACAGCGCCGTTTGCGAGCTTTTGCCTGCTTCCATTTCTGTAACTCTTTCGAATCTTCCAGAAGTTGCTGTTCAACTGCACGATCGTCCTTTTTCTGGAGAGAAAAATATGAAAAATGTAAAGGAATTGAACCTGCAAAGGCAAAATTCTCATTAAAATTGCTTAAAAAATCTATTTTATTGTTAATTTGTAGAAAGAAGTTCAAATTGCAAATTTGGAAATTGGCAAAATGCTATACATACTAGTAGAGGAATCAAATTAAGGAGAAAAAGTTTTAAAAAAGCAAAAAAAAATTAACAATTTCTTAAGAATTTAAATCTTCAAAAAATTTTCTTCGGCCTGCTCATATATTGGGCCATCCGGAATCCGCAATATTTCGATTTAGTTTAAAAATTGCCTTAAGCTGGTTAATAAGAGGGCCTAAATCTCAAAATTTCACTACTGTTTACGTTGACAAAGGTGATCAAATTTCTTGAGAACAAAAAGGTCGAATTTTTTTCGCGGTCCCTTCAAGGCCACCGGAAATATTTTTTATGCTCCCACCATAGGTGTACAAGGGGGGGGTCAAAATTTTCGGCTGCGATATGCGATATACCCCCCCACCCCCCCCTCAGAGGGGTCAAATTTTGCGATATTGATTTTTTCGACTAAAAAATTGCGAAAAAGCTATTTTTTTGTACATTTTTTTCCAATTTTTAATATTTAGACATTTTTTAGTGCATAATTATCTAATTTTAGATAGATTTGACTGTGAAAAACAGTTTTTTAAAAATTTCTGATTTATATTGCGATATCGCAAAAAAAAATTGTAAAAAATTTTTCTGCGACAGCAAAAAATTTAGAAAAAATACTTATTTTCTTAAGAAAATTTTCGATTTCTAAAACTGCGATATCGCAAAAATTGAATTAAAAAAATTGGATTTCTAAAACTGCGATATCGCAAAAATTGAATTAAAAAAATTGGATTTCTAAAACTGCGATATCGCAAAAATTGAATNCTTGTACACCTATGGCTCCCACAGGAGATCTTATGAAAATCTAAAATTTTCAAATTAACCAAGGTTCTGCAAGGGGGCGGTCAAGAGGGAGGATCTCGATTGCAGGTGTTTTTTTGCCCTAAGTTTCTTGATCGCAGGCCCCGAGGTTGACCCCCTTGCAGAACTATGATGTTAACCTCCCCGAAAACCTACTTGCTCTCGCCCCATCTAAAAATTTTCAGACCTTTTTCTGCTGGTTGTCAACACAGCGCCCTTTGAAAGCTTTCGGGATAGAAGTGCTGGCAGCATTCCACTTTTTCATCGCATTCCAATGATCTGGTGGCTCTACCTCTCTCTGCTTCTCTGGCTCCTGCACTTCCTCATCCGTTGTCTGCTTCTCTGCTGATGTTGTACTGCTCTCCTCATTGGACTCACTCTTTTCCGCATCATTTTTGCTGATCAGATCATCCGAAGTCGTCTGCACTTCCTTCTCTTCTTTTTCCTCAACATAAACGGCATCATCATCGCCCATATTGACGAGATCAATGTCGCTAAAGAGGGAAAATTAAAAATTGAAAATAAATATCTGAGAAATTCACACAAAAATTGTATTGTAATTGTCTTTTTTAATTTTTTACAATTAAAAAATAAATTTAACTAAAAAGTTAATCCTAAAAAGTGGAACATTAATAAAAAAAATGAAACCATTATTAATTTCAAATTTGAACTGCTCTCCTCATTTCATTGACTCACTCTTTTCCTCATCGTTTTTGAATATCAAAAGATCGTTTCTTACCCTTCCCTAAAGAAATGTAAAAATTTGGTATTTTCCTCGGGTGGATCCAGGATTTCGGCTTGGAGGGGGGTACACATGCTGACAAAAATTTTGAAAAGTTCATTTTTATTTGGGGGCATATTTTTCTATAAAATTAGCTACTATTTTCTCCAATTTTGGCAATTTCGGGAGGTCCGACGGTCCCGTTAGGGGCCGCCGGAGAAAATTTTGAAATTTATACCCATTTCTTTAGAAAATTGGTCAATTTTCCTCTTAATTTTTGATTTTTTCTTCCCTTTTCTTCCCCAACCCTCTACAAATTTATTTTTTGGGCTTGAGGGTACGTGTCCCCTCGTACCCCACCCCTGATTTTCCTAAAATTCTTATAAAATTCTAAAATTTGCTTAAATAAAATTTCTCACTCGATGTAGACACGCGTGAAGAGACAGTTGATGGTTGACGGGTTTTCTTTGCCCGAATTGTTGTTGTTCTCCCCAAAAGTGCAATTGGCGTCGATCAGGCACTCCCACTCGAATTCGTACTGCTGATTGTCCTCCTCTACTTCCTCCTCCTGATCGTAGCCCATAAGCCAATGATAAAATTAGAATTTTTGAGTTTTTTAAGCGAAAAAAAATCTGAATTTTTTTATCTGAAAATGCTTTTAATAATGCCATCAAGCTTCAAAAATCGAAATACATAAATAGAAAATAGATAAATTATGAATTCAAACAATTTTTTTTAAAAAGAAAATTTTTATGAAAAATCTTTATGCTTCAAAAAACCACAATTTTTCGAGAGATCGAGAAAAAGAAGAATTGTTATAATATACATAAACCTATTTGCTTTTTTCAATTTTAACAATAGATACACTCATTGCCAAAGAAATGTATCAGCTTTTTTCAAATTATATTTTGAAACGAACTATTTTTGTGCTAATTTCTTATCCTTTCTTTCTTTTTCACATGTTATTTTCTTTTTCGCTTCAGAATTTATTTTTAAAAATTGGAACATTTTTTTGGAAACGAGTATAAAGGCAAAATTTTTAGCGTAAATGGCCTAAAATTTGATTTTTAAAAAATCCAAACCATTTTAATGAAAAATTTTCAATTAAACAATTTTGCCTTTTGAACTATCTGCTGACTAAACTTTGGAGGATCGCTATTAAGAAATAAAATTAATAAGTAGAGTATACAGGTTGTTTTGGGGAATTTTTGAAGGGCAAAAATTGGCACGAATATCTGCAACAAAAAAAAAATTTGGGATTCAGCTGTTCACTTCTTCCGCTTCTTCTTCTCCACCAGCATATTGGCCTGAAAAATTTAAACAATAATTGGCCCATGAAATTATAATTGAAATTTAAAAAAGTTGAATTTTTTACTTTGAAAAAATCTAAATTTTTTAACCAATAATTTTAAATAAATTTGTGAATATTTTTTCTTTCGATTTCCCACCGTGTTGCCAAGGATAATTCGCTTCTTCTCCTCATCATCAATGGGTTCAACCTGGGTTATGCGCTCGATACCGGGCTTGTTGCGAAGGAATTTTTGGCTGATGAACTGTTGGACCAGAACCCTGAAAATTGGGGGAAAAATTCTATTAAACGAGGCGAATAATTTTTTTTATTAAATTTAAGATTTTACAATAAAAAAAATTAAAAAACCAACCTTTTACATCGCTGTTTAATGGCCAAAGCAAGGTCCAACCATGTCCAATTCTTGTTGTGGTACTCGAAAATGGGGAAAGTCATGTTGAACCGGTCCACATCTTCCAGATTCTTCTCTTTGCTGCCCTGAAAACTTTTCTAGTATTAAAATTTAAAAATTATGGGATATAATTTTCCAACTCATAGAAGGTAATGTTTTTCTTAATGGTAATAGATAAGAAAAATAAAAATTCAATATGCCTTAAATCTAGAGGCAGATCATTTCCCCCCGGTCGTCCCCCCCCCCGCGGCAGAAAAATGATTAACTTTTTTCAGGTAAAACCTTAAGAAGTGAGTTTGGTGTCAATAAAGAATTATCCGGTTTGACCAGATAGAAAAAAGTTATGGCCAGAGCACTGGCCAAAACCACGATTTTATAGCCTGCCTTCTGCCTTGGCCATAGCTTTCTTTCTATTTGGCCAAATCGGATAATTGTTCCTGCAAATTTATAGCATGCATTTAAGGCTATCTTTTGACACCAAATTCACGTAGAGTTTACATGAAAAAAGTTATAATCATTTTTCTGCCGTAGGGGGGGGGGGAATGACCAGGGGTGGGGAAATGATGTGCACCCCTTAAATATAATATCTTATTAGTTCAATTAAATCAAATAAATTCACATAAATTCTCGACCTTATAGGAGACGATGAATGGCACCGCGGGGATTATGATGTAGCGGAAGGCGTTGTTCTTCTCCGAGCGCAACTTCATCTTCTCAATTTCGTCCAACGCTGTGGCACTGCTCTTCGCCACCAGCTTGACCTTGCCCTTGCCAAATGATTGGTTGATCACTGCGCCACGGATGCGGTTCACGAAGGAGGGGCCCTGCTGAAAAATTTTAGTAAAAAGGTTAGAATTTTGAATAAATAATTTTAAAAATTTTATACAAAAGAATGATACAAAATTATGTACAAAAGAATGATAAAAATATAATCTGGAAAAAGAAAAAATATGATAGAAAAATTGACCCCACCCCCATCTACCATCGCTCGCAAGAGGGGCCAGTAAAGGGAAGGGGGACCTTCGCAATTTATGGGATTGACGAAATTTTTTTTATCATTTATTTAGTTTTTGGCGATTTTTAGAATCCTTTGCAATTTTTGGGTCCGACTCCTCCCCACCCACCATCACACGCGCGGCTGGGCTGACCCACCCCCCTTCCCTATTTTATGTATGAAAAGTTTAAAATCCATTAAAAATAAAAAATTATGATAGCAAGTTAAGAGATTGAAAATTAAGAAAATTGAGAAATTTAATAAAGGAAATTCCCACCTGTTGTTGCTGCTGTTGGCTCTCCTCAGAGGTGTCCAGTGCAGTTTCCTCTCGATGGATGTTGCGGCCGGGGAAGAAATAGCGCATCATCTTCTCGAAGAACCTGTAGGTCAACTGGGCATGGTGGGGCGCGATGTTCACTGCAAATTTAAGTATCATTTTATGTTTTTTATCAAATAAATTTTGTAAATTCAAAAAAATTATGAAAAATTCCCAAAAGAAAACCAACCCTCAAAGTGCTCCTTCACACTTATGCCTCCCACAGGGGGCTTCTCGCGGCAAATCACCCGTACCGAGGGAGTTACGTCCACGCCGCCCTCGCTGTTGGTGGCCTGCAACCGTGCCAGTGTTTCCTGTGGAATATATTCAAAATTATAATAAAAAATTTATATATTTTTTAATTCGAAAAATCCAAAATAATTAATCAATTATTTGAAAAAATCTCATTTTTTTAACTCACCTTGTACTTGCTCCTGGGCAACAGGTTCAAGACCTTCACAATGCCAATCTCCAATAGGTGGTCGCCCGAGTTGTCGATGCGAGCTGTCCGGGTGTAAAGAAAGTTGCGGATTTGCACTTCGGCTAGCGAGATTTGTCCGTCATTCTCGGTCAGGCGCCAAATGCAGTTCTCGAAGCACACTTTAAAAAATTCGATCAATTTTTGTTATGTGTATATAATGAATTTTGAAAAAAAAATTTACCCTCAAATTTGCGCGCAATCAACTCGTCCTTCTGCTCGTCCTCATCGCCCTGCTCATGATGTTGCCGCAATAACTCGATCTTGAACTGCTCCGTTTGCTCCATGATGGTCAATTCCTAAAAAAGTAAAATTAAGATCAATTTTTTCAATTTAAACTTTTTAATGGTTAAATGAAATGTACTGTAGAAAAGGAAAATAAATTCGATATTCTAAAAATATAAATAAAAACCTATTAAAATATTATTAATTTTCCATTTTTTTTTCTCGCCTTATAACAACTGATCATCATGGCCAGCTCGTCAATCAGCGCATTCTGACGTTGTTTATACTCGTCAATGTCCCGTTGGAGTTGTTCACTCTCGGCCTCTAGCCTAAAAATGAAAATTTTTTATACCAAATGTTTTATAATTAGTGTAATTGACGGAAAAATTAATTTTGAAAAAAATAGTGAGTAACAACTAAAGCGGAATCAAAATTTTTAGCTTTATCAATTGGATAAATTATAAAAATTAAACTTACTGTGCATCCTGTGGGTTCACTTGGATCTCTTTGTTCAGGAAGAAGAGTTGGCGCTCCAAGGAACGAATCATAGAGACGAGGTCACGCAAATCGCTCTGAAAAAAAACATTATTAAATCATCAAAAATGGATCCAAAAAGTGCAAAAATTTTAGAGCCAGTAATTTAGCCAATAAAGAAAAGAAAACTTATAAAATTATTATTAGAATAGTTTTTTTTTATTAGAATAATATATATGAATATGGTTTACCTGCAATTGCTGGATGGATGTCCGGACGGATTGCTTGGGCTTTTTGACCAGCTCGAACCACATGCGCCTGCGGTTGCCCTCCGACTCGGTTTTGCGCGGATCCACAAACAGGATCAGATTTTGGAGGATGTCCAGGCACATCTATAAAGCATGCATAAATCATTTCAATTTACATAAAAAAAATTGTTTTATAATCCCAAAGAAATTATAATTTTCGAAATTAAATATCGAATAGAAACTTTTTAAAATTTTCCCCTAAAACATTTTTTATTTTCCAATTCTTCCCAAAAATTTATGCGAAAAATGATTTTCCATTAAATAAGCCACCTGGTATTGGGCGGAGTTGGTGCACACCTCCAGGATGTTGTGCTTCAGCGTAAACGTGTCCACCTCCTCGCATCGGCGCTCGCCCAAACTGCTTCGGCCCCGGCGCTGTTGTTGTTGCGGTGCATGTTGTTGTTGTCCTTCGTATTTTGAGGTTGAGGCATTCGAACTCCTTGTAACCTATCATGCATAATAAAATCATGTATTGTAAAAATTTTAGAAATTTCCCAAGTTTTTCCCTTGAAATTTCATATTTTTTAGTTAATCATTTTTTATAAAATTTTTTCATTTTTGTGCCTCACCGTTTTGCTAACTGGAGCCGCCACCACCGTGGCGTCCACGTCCTCCAACAGCTCGTCATCGGCGTCCAACATGTCAGAGAAGTAACAGAAGAACAGCTGGCAGGAACATCGGCTGGCAACTCGCTGAAGTTGCAGCTGGGGCTGGTGAGGCAGACTGTCCGCATCGGCGGAGCAGGAGGAGGCCATCGTGGTGCTGTTGTCTGTGATGAAAATTCAAAAAAGTGAGAAAAATAGGGTCAAAAAGAGGAAATCCAATGTCTAAAGAAGAGAACAAAAAAATAAAGGAAAAAATGTATGAATTAAAAAATGAAAAAAAAATTGGATTAAATGAGAAATAAAAATAATTGTTAATTAAACGGGTGGATGCAGAGATATAAAGAATTAGCAATGGACTTTTTGGAAAAAAGAAAAAAATTTTGGTAAAAAATGAAAACCCCGAATAGTTTTTGGGAACTAAATAAAAATAGAAAAATTGAGGTGGGGAGAAGTTTTTTGAAGCAATAAAAAAATAAGCAGGGTAAATTTTCTAAGAAAATATTTCAAACTCCAAAAAAATTTTCCTCACCGACCACCACACCGCCGACCGCCTCGCCAGTGGTTGAGAAGTCCTCCACCTTGTTCTGCTGCTGCTCGGCCTGTTGCATGGCCTGCTTCTCTTCGATCACCTCGCGGTTGAGCCAGTGAAACTCGGTGGGACGGAGCTTGCTACCTCCGGGCTCTTGGGCGATGAACACTGGGGCGAAGTACTTCAAAAAAAACTCTTCTTATGAGTGAAAAAATCCAATTTTTTAAAAATCCAGACTTGCATTCCGGACAAGACTGTGCTCCAGGAGCGCTTCAACAACAGCTGGGTGTGTCGCCAAACCGGGATGTGAATGCGCTGGGTGACCGATGCGCGGGCGGCCGCCACCAAAATGAAACCTCCCACCTTGTCCGAACTGCGCAACACCAGTTGGCTGTTCAGCAAATCGACTGAAAATTAGAATTTTTTAATTTTTTGGTAATGAATTATTGGATCGAATATATTTTATAAAAATAATAACAAAATTATTTGGTTGAAATAATAAAAAATCACTTTGCCAATTCGTCAAAATCACATCGTCCAATGTGCATAAGGCCACCCCGTTGAGTGAATCAGTAGGATTTTGGGCGATCTGAAATGCATAAAAAAATTTTTATTAAAAAAATATAATTAAAACAAATTGTTCTTCACCTCCTCACTGTATGCCACCAAGTTGGTTTCCGCTTCATCCACCAGACGCCATAGCATTTCCCGATCATCCATCAAAAGATCGTCCGCGTCCTGTTGTTGTTGCAGATTTGAGGAACTGGTCGAAGTGCGATGACGGCGAGGACTATTTCTAGAAAATGAAAAATAAATAAATAAAATTGAAAAAAAAATCATAAATTTTCGTAAAAATATAATAAGTTTAGAAAAAAGAAAAATATTTACTAAATTTACCCAATGTTGCGATTGATTACTGCACCGTTGCCTTTATGCCTTGCCGTTTCAGATTGTTTATGGGCGGCAGCCATGGCCGCGGCCGAATTGAAGCGCCCAATACCGCTGGAAGCAGTTGGGGAGGACGAGAGACCACCAGCGCCTTGTTGATCTCCGAACTGAAAAAATAAATATAACAAATATAATAAAATATATTTTGATTTAAGAATTCTAATTCATTTAAGCGAATTTTTTTCACAAATATTTATTTTTTTTTAAATTAAAAATTATTAACAGAAAAATTCTATTAAAAATTTTAAATAAAAATGGATTTATTAAAAGTTCCCCGCCAAAAATTTCAAATATTCTTAAGTAAACTTTTTCAAAGAATTTTTAGGACTATTCATTGTTATGATAGAATTTGAAAAATTGTAAATTTTTAAATTTTTCCACCTTGAACATCTTCAGCGCCTCGTTATTCATGATTTTGCGCAAAATATGTGCCTTCTGGACGCCCTCCGCGATCACCAAACAAATGTCCCGGTTGTCAATTGTCCAGGAGGCTTTCAGATCGGTGATGGTCAGTCGATGGACGGGCGCGGTAGGTTCCGGACCGGTGACCGATGGACTTCCACCACTAGTTCCAGTTTCGTCAGTTTTCTAAGAAAAAAATATTAAAAAATAAAAAAGAAAATTGCCTTATAAATTAGAAATTCCAAAATTGGCCTGAAAAAAATTTGAAAAAAATCGAAATTTTCAGTCTGAAAATGAATTTAAAGCTTTATTAAATCCAAAAATTTTATAGTTGAATTAAAGTAGCTATGGGGACGGGGAAGCTATACCAAAGAGAATTATTTTTTTTAATAAAATAATTAAAATTCAACTAATTTATTTAAAAATTTATAAACAAAAAATCACTTTATGCGACTCGCGAATGTATATAAGACGGCTGAGACCGACAAAAAATGAGGACTGTGCGCTGTCCGTGGAGGTCGAGCAGTTCATCAGGTCCTCCTCCGCGGTCCCTGGCATCCGCTGCTTGCCGTAGAGGTGGATCTGCGCATTCTCCAGCTGGGCCGATGTGTGCAACATCTTCCAAGCCGTTTTGGACCGCCGAGAAAGACCGTCCTCAAAAAAAACATTTTTAGAAAAAAAATGAATTCGGTCGTTGAGTCCCTAATCCTTGTTTTTTTAGATAACGGGTTTTAGAAATTTTTTTTAGGTTTTTTAAAAAATTTCTAGTCACGATTTTTTGAAATTTCAAATTTCCTAGGCCATATGTTTTTCAAAAAATGTTCAAAAAGTCCTCGGGCCATAGATTAATAAAAAAAATTCACAGGGTTTGGATTTTCAAAAAAATATATATATGAGTCTCGAATTTTCAATTTATAAGGATAAAACAAATAAAAAAAATCATACATGCGATTGATTGGGATGACTGTGCAACAGAGTAGCACATGTGAATTGCAGACTGTCGCTGATCACGCGAAAGCCATGTGAGGAGGAGAAGGACATCCAGTAGGAAATCAGAAAGCGGGGCAGGATTGAGGTGAATTGGACATTTCTAAAAAATCATTTTTTGCAAGGATTTTATGCTAAATAAATTTTAAAAAAACATTTTCAAACAAATAAAGGCTGTTCTAAAAACCAACCAAAAAAACCATAGAAGGCCGTTCAAAAAATTCGAAAAAAATATCCTATCTAGATCTCTCAATAAATATAAAATGGATCATAAAATTTTACGCGAAATCAGACCGTAAGTGTCTGCTGAGCTGATATCTCTTAATACGGGGACTGTTGAAGAGGGGTCCCCGCTTGACCGGTCGGTTCACTGTCATCAAAGTTCGCACCAAGAAGTCCAGGCACTTAAAAAATTGCAACAAAAAGTATATTTTTAAAAAATTAATTTGTTTGAAAAGAAATTTATTTCCATCTGTACTATATATGGGACCTTGAAAGTGTTGGCGTATAATAATAATTGGGGACATTGCCGATCCGAGCTGGGCTCTTCCCAGGAATTGGTCTCAAAACGGACCACGGAGTTCACATAGGACGAGCGGAAGGCGCGGTATGAGTCGTGACCCTGGAAGAAAAAATTTATAAAAAAGTTGCTAAAAAATTTGACTGTAAAAATATTTTTAGTCCAAATCTTTACAATGTAGCAGGAATATTCCGGCAATTTGTCCGGTGCGCATGGCTGGACGGAATGGTGGTCATGTTGGTCTCCGAGACAGGCCCAGTCCAGTCGGATGGAGCAGTTCAGCCGGGGCAGCCGCAAGAGTCGCGAGTCGTCGTATTTGCTCGCAGTACGCATGAACGCGTCCACGTCTGCGCGGATCCGGAACTCGCCTGGAATGATTTTTCATAAATGTGTAAAAATGGCCCGATAATAATAAAAAATAAATTTATGGAAAATTAAAAAAATGACCCACCCGTAAGCCAGTCGAACTCAAAGTCTTCCCACACAATCTCGACCAGTTCAGTGTCGTTGTAGGGGTCGGTGGAGGCCAACATGGAGGTCTGCAACCGATTACAGGCCATAGCGAAGCGGCCTGAAAATTTAAAATTAATTTTTTAAATACTTAAATTTAAATTTTTAAGCGACTACTTTTGAATATTTTTTTACCATGCAATAATAGGCGCAACTTGTCCCAGAAGGGTAAAGGCTCGGATGGGTCCTTGGAGGGGGCATTGATCAAAGCCCAGCAGAGGCTGATCATGGTTAGGCAGGGTTCCCAACAAGGTCCATAGGTAGCTTTGAGGTCGTTGATTTCTAAAAACAAATACTAGTAGAGATCAATTTTTTATTGGAAAATTCTATACAATTAATAAATCCTAAAATATTTCAACATTTTTTGATGGAAATGGATTTGAAAAAAAATTGGCGATAATTTATTTTAAATATATTATAATAAAAGTATTTATGTTTCGTGTAAAAAAAAGTTACAGAAAATATAAATTTATTGGCCAAAAAACTGACCACATTTGAGGTCATAGAAGAACTTCAACGGGCACATATTTCGATCGATGGTGAATGTGCCCCATGGAGAGGGAGTGTGAATGAACTGTTGGCGAACAGATCGGCTCTCTTAAATTAAGAAAAAAAAGGATTTTAAATTTTTAATTTGATCCATCTACTCTCTCCCTAAAATTTTTTGATTAACATACCCATGAGTTGTTCCGCAGCGGCCAAAATGCCCCAGAAGTGAGCGCGCTGTAAGTGCATGTAGGGGAGCGGATAGTCGCGGAAGGTCATCCGGCTCTCCGCCACGTCAAACTGGATGGCCCGTGCCCAAAGGGTGGAAAAGTCAGGTTCTCCGACGGGAAAATGGCTGAATTTTACAATTTTAACGAAAAATCAAATTTTTGGATTTTTCGAAATTACTAAATCTCAAAATTTCAGGAAAAACCTACGATTCGGGGTTGAAATTGCGGATGCACGCCATCACATTGTCCTTGCCATGCAGGGTCGGGTCCGCAAATGCGCGCAATTCGACGTCATCCAACGCCCAATGGAATAGACAGCGTTCTTGCTGCTGTTGACGCACCTTCCGGATGCGTTCCACGTATAGTTGACCATCCTTCTTCACCAATGAGCGATAGAGTGCGTCAACTTTGGTGTCTTAAAGGAACGAAATTTTCTATTTAAAAATCATCCAAAAATTAGTTTTAAATGTTATTTTATTCAAATAAATATTGTACCTGGAAAGAACGGATCCTCCTTCTTCAGCTGGGCTACTTTGGAATCGAGGATCCGTTTCCGGCGCTCCCGTTCAAATACCTCATCCATTTGAACTTCATAAATGTTTTGGAGTTGAACCTCGAATGGATCGTCGTCCAGGCGCAGAGAAAGATGCTTAAAAATTAAATTTTAAAACTGGAGAAATCATAAGATTAAAAAAATAGTTGTCCATATAAAATAAAAAATTAGAGAAAAAAAAATATTTTGAATTTCCAACAATTAAAATTGGAAAGGAAAAAATACATTCAAGCGAATGCGAACGTCTGCTGGCAGTGGGCTGTCTTTGGTGAACGGTTTACGGGTGATGCCATGGACAAGTTTGATCCATTTTATGCAATTGACGAGCTGGAAAAAAATAATTATTAGGGTTCCGTGATTTAAAATTTTCTCTAAATTTTTTTTCGATCTTCTATCTTTTTATAATTCAGAAGTTTTAATTATTTTTTTTTAATTTTCGGACCTCTTCGAATGCATCGGCGAACCGATAGCCATATGGAAATGCAATTTGCAGGGAATCAGCACTCCAGAACCAAAGTCGATTGGTTGACAATTCCAGCACAGGTTGGCAGCTGAACTCATTACGGATCATCTTCATCAACACGTCCTCCGCAACACAGTCCAGGGCAGGGCGCTAAAATTAAAATAAAAAATGATAAAAAAAAAGAATAAAAAATTTTAGTAATAATTTTTAAGAAAAAAATGAACTGGATATTTGTAATTCTATACCAACTTCAATGTTCATGATCAAATTGTTATCCATTTCGACCAGCAAATTCGGTGCCGAGGCATTTGCAATATAAAGCCCTTTTCGTTGAATATCAAATGAAGGCACAATGAGTCGGAATCTTCAAAATTAATTTAAAAAATTTTTATCGATAAAATTTTTCATAATGTTTTAACGCGAATTGGCTGAAATAAAAAAATTCCTAGTTATAGAAAATTGTATACTTGTAAATTCAGTAGCTTTTGTATGCTCGTAAATTTAATAAGTTAAAAGTCTTGATCAATAAATTATTCAATTTTGTACTAAAAATTTCAAAAAATTATTACATGATGCTTATTTAACAAAAATTCCTTAAAAAACTCACAAATGGTTCCGTGGCAACCGGAAGGACAGCTCGAATGCATGATCACTGTGGAAATGGAAGAGGAAGATGGAGGACGAAGGAGAGGAAGAAGTGTTATTGTCGAGATCTTCATGGTCGGGAGTTGTGAAGGAAGCGGTGAGTGACTTGACAAAATTGGCCAAATTCGAAACTCTTGAAGTGAAGGTTCTGCAATCAAAAAAAAAATAAAAATTTTTGGCGAAATTTTTTTCTTAAAAGCAAAATTTATTCTTTTGATGAATATATAATTATACGAATGAAAAATCTCTTCCAAAAAAAATTATATCATTTTTAAAATTTGACAAATCCAATTTATTTTTTTTATTAGCAAGCAGGCCGGCCCCTCATGCCCCCAAGCCCCAAAAAAACAAAAAATAAAATTTCAGGGTTCGGGTGAAGAAA
Source organism: Rotylenchulus reniformis (assembly GCA_001026735.1). NCBI lineage: Eukaryota > Metazoa > Nematoda > Chromadorea > Rhabditida > Hoplolaimidae > Rotylenchulus > Rotylenchulus reniformis. The sequence goes on along the minus strand of LDKF01000615.1, from coordinate 40,994 downwards.
GAAAAGAAAAAATCGAAGAGGAAAAGAAAAAAATCGAAAAAATTGGCCAAATTCTTTAAGAAAAGAGACCGAATTTTCCAAATTTTATCCGGCGGTCCATATCAGGGCCGCTTTAACAAAAGTGCCTAAAAACCCGAATTTATTTTTTCTGGCCGCATCCCCTCAAAGCCCGATTTTTGACTATAGGCCTGTTAGGAAATTTAATTTATAATTTTTACTTTATTATGTCTGTAAGCATTAAGTGAAGTGTTGGAGACCAGATCAGCTCCACGGATTGTTGAAGTTCGACATGTAGCTGGAAAGTACCCAGGGCAGGTTTGTGAAGTTGGATGGATAACGACTCGAGCGCACCGCACTGAATTTTTTTAATAAATTTTATGGTTTTCGGAAAATTGCCTGTTTTTTGGCCCTCTTTTTTTGAATATATAAATATAGGATACAAATCCCAATAAATCCAAATATGTATGGTTAAAAAAATAGTGAAAAATTTTTTTCTCTTTTCAATGGGGACCTAAAACATAAAAAAAAATTTGGACCTGTTCCACCATCAGTTCCCGTTGCCTGGAATTGCTCGTTCCAATGTCATCATCATGCATCATCTGCAGCTTATCCTCCTCATTTTGCTCCGCCACCAAAAGTTTGCCCACTCGCAGTGTTTGCACGACCGCATGCAGGTTCAAACTGGATATAATGAGTAAAATTGTTATAAAAAAGATCAATTTTTTCAGAGTAATAATGCAATAATTTGGACATTTTTCTTCTTAAAATTAAAATTTTTAGATTTAAAATTTGGTTTTTTGGATATGCCTACATGCCTTACTTCAATTTTTGTGTAAATGGTTGAAAAATAAAAAAGGTAAATTGAAGCCTTATATCAAAAGGTAATCTTACTCTTTATCTGTTAATTAAGAAAAGTTATAAGTCCAAATATTTTACAGTTCTTACCGTGTTGGCCGCCAGTCGAGCACGCCGAGCAGACGCAGCTCGCGCAACTCCACGTAGAGACCATTGGCGAGCACAAGTTCCATTGAGCGTATTGAGAACCAGCCCAAACCGTCGATGCGCGCCTGGCGACAATCCAACAGTCGCCGGAGGACTAGCGCGAGTAGGCGGCCGTAATACCTGAAGGAGGATGAAAAGTCAAGCAATTGTTGATCGGAATTGATCACAATCGAAATCAGATTTAAATTTTGAAAACAAGTCTTAGTAATGAAAAATTTTGGAATTTTAGATATTTTTCCTAAAAATTTGGTCAATTTTTGCAGGAATTTCGGCAGCTCTGACAAGAAAATTTCGTATTAAGAATTTTTCATAATGAATTTAGTCTTTTCTGCAAAAATCCCATCAGGGCTACCGGTTTTTGCGGATGTAAGAAAATTGTATTTTTGTAAAAATTATTAGTACTTGGTAAAATGGTCAAAAATCAGGCAAAGCCTCATAATAATGCCTGATAACTCACTTTTTGAGCAGGTGAACGAGCAAAATGAACACAGCCAAAGTGACGGACAAGTAGAAAGCCATGAAATCGGAGATTTTTGCTGTTATCCTGTTATTGTTATGGCATATAATACAGTTCTAAATAATAAGTCGAAATGTAGTTTTTCATTCATTCAATTACCAAACTATAAAATAAAATTTAGTATAATTTAAAAAAATTTGATAAAGAAAATCGAAGAGTTTATACAAGAAATGAGTAAAAAAAAANGTACTTGGTAAAATGGTCAAAAATCAGGCAAAGCCTCATAATAATGCCTGATAACTCACTTTTTGAGCAGGTGAACGAGCAAAATGAACACAGCCAAAGTGACGGACAAGTAGAAAGCCATGAAATCGGAGATTTTTGCTGTTATCCTGTTATTGTTATGGCATATAATACAGTTCTAAATAATAAGTCGAAATGTAGTTTTTCATTCATTCAATTACCAAACTATAAAATAAAATTTAGTATAATTTAAAAAAATTTGATAAAGAAAATCGAAGAGTTTATACAAGAAATGAGTAAAAAAAATCAGAATATTGACATCAAAAATGGCACAAAAAATCGAAAGGCCACAAAAAAGTATACTGACACAATGAAAAAGTAGTAAAAAAATAATAAAAAAATAAATTGAATTTGAGCATTGGCCTTTAAAACAAAAAAACCCCCAAAATCTTGGGCGAAAATCAGTTGATTTTACTCGGGAAAATTTTTTGGAGTTGGGAACGGATGATAAATGAAGCTGAAAAGAGTTGGAATGTTTTTATAAAAGTTAAAAAAAAAAGCCAATCAGATCAGGACGGGAACAAAGCCACAAAGAGGGTGATCAGACCAAAACCAGCCAAAAGGGCCACCATTTTCAGGGGTCTGTTGGTGTAAAAGGCATGATGGGTGGCCACCAGTTCATGCGGCAGAATTTCGAAGGCAGTGATGTAGAGGAAAGTGCCGCAAGCGATGGCCTGAATTTTTGATAAATTCATTAGAAGTTCGAGTTTTGGAATAAAATTTTTTTTTGCCAATTTTAGAAGTTTTGGACCTGCAAAATTCCCTGGACTAGGAACATGGATGGATTTCCGGTAAACAAGTCCACCAGCGCCAGTCCGACAAAGCCACCGAGCAGAACTTGGCCGGCAAAAATGGCACAACACAGCACAATTGGCACTGGCCTAAGCCGGGACTGGACCAGGCGCACTCCGAGGGAAAAGCCCACAATGGATTTGTGGATGAGCAGGGCGGCAAAAATCTGGACAGTTTTTTGGTTTTTTTTTAATAAAAGAAAAATGGCTAAAAATTATGCTTAAAAAATATTAAAAAATAAAGCAAATAAAAATTAAATAATCAGCCAGTGGCGGTTTTAGGGGGGGGGGGNCCCCCCCCCCCCCCCCAAGCCCGAAAAATCAAAAAATTTTCGGGGGGTCGGGGGACGAAAGGAGGAAAAAATCGAAAAAGAGGAAGAAAAATTGACCAATTTTATTAAGAAATGGGTCTAAAATTTCAAAAATTTCTCCCGGCGGCCCCTATCAGGACCGCCGGAACCCCCAAAATTGATATAATTAGAGTAAAATTGCTGTTTTTTAGAGAAATGTGTAAAATACACCCCTAAGAACCGACTTTTTACCCAAAAATACACCCCTAAAAATGAACATTTCAAAATTTCCCTCAGCATGCGTACCCCCTCCAAGCCCCTGGACATTGGTACCCCCTCCAAGCCGAAATCCTAGAACCGCCCCTGTAATCAGCAGATGCGAAAATCATCAAATTTGAAATTTCGAAAAAATAAGAAATTAATTTTAGATTAATAAATGGGTGTAATTTGCTTTTTGCTAAAAAAACCCCCAGTAAATCTTTTTGACAAATAAAAAAAAATTAATTTTTTTTACTAGTAATTAAATTTTCAAACTCGTATAATTAAATCAAAAAATTATTAAATATAATCATTTGAAAATTATGGGACCTGCAAAATTGCGGTCACATCAGTGGTCATGCCCACAGTGAGGCCCTCAAATACGGCGTGCAGCGACAGTGCAAACACCAGCAAATAGACACGCATAGTGGAGTGCTGCTCGCCAAGGTCGGCGCCGTAAAGGTGCTGCTGCTCCTGTTCTGAAGCGGTGTCTTCAGCCGCCGTTGTTTCTTAACCTTAGAGTGTAATCAAACTTGATTTTTGAAAATTAAAAAAAGGTTTTTTGCGCTTTTTAAATTTTTTCCCAAATTTTTGATCGTTATCCATTTTTAAATGAAAATGTAAAGAATTCTTTGCAGGTAAATAAGAAAAAATGATGATGAATCGGCCCGGTGAAATTTTTTATAAATGGAAGAAGTGCATCCTTCTACAACGGTTTTTTTTCTTTTTTAGTTTATGATTCACCCGATGGTTGCTCATCCTGTGGTTGATTCAGTTGCGGTTGCTGTGGATGATGGTCCAGCATACCCGGGTGGCCAATCCAACCCCGTTCACCAGCATAGAGGATGGCCTGAATCATAACAAGGGAAAAAAAAATGCAATTACGGTATTTTTAGGACCAAAAAAAGTCTTTTTTAAAACATAAATACAAGGAAATTTTTTTAAAGAGGTTCCAAGAATTTTTCTATAAAAATCATACTTGTTCTAGCAGCAGGACCAACAGGAAACCGATGGAAATGCAGAAGGCGGGAACCTGACAGTAAGAGAAAAAACCGAAAAAACTAGGTATTAAAAATATAATCTTAGTTATAAAAAAATTTGGTTTGAATATTTTTGGTCAAAAAAACTAAATTTTACAAAGAACATAATAATAAATACCAAAAATTTTGCCTTACTGGGAAGGTAATCGGGTGTTTCAGCCGCCGTTCCGCTTCCGCAACACTTTCTACCGCGTCTGGTAGCAGATCGAGCAGACAGGTGGCTAAGAAGACGCCGGCACCGAAGCAAGAGACCAGCGAGAACAGGCGAGAAGCGAGTGTGGAACCGCGGTGAGCGAGCACATACTTGCGCAATGGGAAGGAGGCCTGCGAGAAATTGGCGCTGAGAAATCCGTAAATTTAAAGTCATAGGTGTGCAAGGGGGGGGGGGTCGACCGGGGGGTCTCGATCGTCAATCGTAAGGATTTTTGAAAGTCAATCGTACGGAGGCGGGGGGGTCGGGGGAAAAGGGAGGAAAAATCGAAAAGAGGAGAGAAAAGGGGGGAAAATTTTGACTAATTTTTCTTACGATTGAGTCTAAAATTCCAAAATTTTCTCCGGCGGCCCCTATCGGGGCCGCCGACACCCTTAATTACAGTAAAATCTCTACAAAATCTACCTGACTTTTGTTAAAAAACGGGTCGTCATACGATTGACTTTTCTTTGACTCTCATCTAAAAAAATTGACCAAAATTCTAAAGAAGCGAGTCCAAAATTTCAAAAATTTTCCGGCGGCCCCTATCGGGGCCGCCGCCACCCCCATAAATACATGAAAATTCTTCATAATAATGACCAAAAAATTGATCAAATTTCTTAAGAAATCGGTCTAAAATTTCAAAATTTTCTCCGGCGGTCCCTATAGGGACCGCCGGTACCCCCCTACAGTGCAAAAAAATTTTATAGCAAGCAAAAAGATGCTCAAAATTATTTAAAAAATAATATAAATTGTTCAAAAATACATAGAAAACAAAATTCTGCAGAATTTTTGCGATTTTTCTGTATTTTTGGCGAATTTTTGGTCAATCGTATCGAAAATGGCCTCTGACCCCCCCTAGGGGGGGGGGGGTCAATCGTACATCGTATGGGTCCCCGGCTGACCACCCCCTTGCACACCTATGTTTAAAGTCATTAAAAATGTTTCGTGTGTGGGTTTTGACCCTGGAACTAAAATGCTTTAAATAAACTAAAACCATAGAATTCTATTTTTTGGCTTTCAAAGCGAAAATATTATGTAAGAAAATTTTTAAATAGTAGCAAAGAAGGGATTTGATAGAATTTTTTATTTGTTCAATTTTTTGCATTTGCTATAAGGGATTCGTTTCAAAAAAAGGCATGGCTCAATAAATCCCATGGGGGCACAATTTTAGACAATAATGGTGCTCTGGTGGGCGGATTTTTTGTCCTCAAGATTTTTGGATCAAGAACACAATTCCGTCTCGCAGCCAGATCTATTTAAACCTATTGGAATAGAACATTAAATACTTGGGAAAAGACAATGTCTTATCTTCCAAGTCAAAAAATGTACCGTTCCAGCTAGAAATGTGCCAACAAACAGGGTGACTATCAGCACAGCTTTCAGAGCATTTCGAGTTGGGTTCGGGTCCACCGTGGGCATTGGAGGACCCAATGTTGTGGTTGTGATATTTTCATCCATTTTCTTTATATTATAGTAGTGAAAATTTAAAATAAAAATGCATAAAAAAATCAAGAATTGGTCAATATATTTCCAATAAAAATTTTTAAATCGTTCCCTTTTATTGCTTTATGTCATGATCTGGAAATGAGCAAAAGTTGCGCAAAATTTGACAAAGTTGACCGACAAAAACAAACAATAGATAAACATCAAAATTAGAGTTTTGAGATGAAGTGGAGGCTTGGAATGAAGTCTTTGAATTTGGTGTAAAATAATAAAGATGATATAATATAAGCCAGAGAAACAGAGAGGAGATGGAGAGAATAAGGCAGAGAAGACAGAGGGTGTCAGAGACGCAAAATCAAGAGCAAACATTAACAACGAATATTGCTACCAATCCGCCGGTGATGGGTCAGAAGAAGCGCAGATGCTTTTCGTAGTATTCGACGAGCTTGATAAGGAAAATAAATTTAGGTTTTTAGAAGTAATAAAAAATGATTACCTTTTCCGGATCCTCTTTGACCATAATGGGCCTAAAATGAAATAATTGATAAGCAAAATTTTGATTAATTTTGGTGAAATTTTAATCTCATTTGAAATAAATTTATTTTCTCAAAAATTTCATGAGGGTGAGGGTACAAGAAATTAAGTAGCATCAAAAAACTTAAGGCTCAAGGACGAAGTTTTTATAAGAGCAGGACCGCTTTCTTATTTTAATTCCGCTTATAAAAATCTCAGCCTTTTCTTAACAAATAAAAAAGAGGAGAAAAAAGTATTTAGCAGGCCTATAATCCATTGAATCCCAAATTTGCGGAACTAAAGTTTAAAAAACTAAAAATGTTTGTTTATTTCGGTCTAAACTTAAAATGTAAAAAAACCCACGTCGGTACCAGCTCATACTGGCAGTCCTGGTAACGCACAAGCGCCACCACCGTCGAGCGTTGGCCCTTGCGAACTCCGAGCACACTGTCCACCTTGACACCTTTTTGCACCTTGTACACTTTGCCCTCTGTGGGTTCTTCTGAAAAAAAACTATTGGATATATAAAAATCGGTCGTAATTTTAAATGTATAAAAGATTCGAGCAATAGAAAATATTTTTCAACCAATTTTTAAGCATCAATAACTAACCCAATGGAGTGGAGTCGTTAGGTGCGGTTGTAGAAGTTGGATCCAACAATGGCTTCTTGTCCTTTGGCTAAATTTGTTTAAAATCCTATAGTAAATAATTGGTCCGCCAATGGGAAAATCTAGCTATTCGATAGGAAAAAATTGCATTTTAAAAATCTATTAAGCTTGATGCACTAAAAAAATAAAAATTAAATGCTGAACCCACCTCCTCATCCTCACTATCGCTGCTGGATGACACCAGGAACTCCTTGCTCTGCTTCTCCTTGATCTTCTTGCCAACGCCCACTGATGGCGTAGTGCTTTTACGCTGAAAAATGAAAGCTCATTTTGAGATCAAAAAAATTAGGAATTTTAATTTAAATTAACTTGATGTTTTTTTTGAAATTTGGTAATTTTGAATAGATTTGTTAAATTAAAAAGAAATTTCAATTATTGGTGTGAATATAAATGTAAAAATTTGATTTCAAGGAAAAAAAGCCCAACTACCAGGGACGTACCTAGGGGGGGGGGCAACTGCCCCCCCATCGCCGAAAAATTAAAAAATTTTCAGGGGGGTCGGGGGAAAAAGGGAAGAAAAAAATCGAAAAAGGAATGGAAAATCGAAAAAAATTGACCAATTTTCTCAAGAAACTGGTCCAAATTCTCAAAATTTTCTCCGGCGGCCCCTATCGGGACCGCCGACACCCCAAAACACGGTTAAATTTCTTCAAAAAAATTTGTCATTGCAAAAAATTGACCAATTTCTTATGAAAATAGCCTAAATTTTCAAAATTTTCGGAGAAAAAATTCGGCGAAAAATTTGCTCCTGCCCCCCCCCATCCCGAAATCCTGGGTACGTCCCTGCCAACTACAATGAATATGGACACACCTTACTGCCTCCTCTGTCCTTGGAGCCCTCCTTGTCGATGCTCTGAAAAGAATGGATTTTTTTGTATTTTTAAAATTTTTTTCTTAATCATTGATTTAGATTTTCCCGATTTTTACCGCTTCTGATTTGGCCACGCTCCCGGCCTTCACCGACGATTTGCGCTTTTTGCCATTCCCAAGTGCTGGCGATCCGGTGGACACCCGACTGGCCTTTTTCGCCGACTCCTTGGCCGCGTTCTCCTCGTACTCGCGGATCAGGTCCGGACAGTCACAGTTCTCCTCTGGCTCCCTGAGTTTTTTAAATTTTATTTTATATTTAATATTATGTAAAAAAAGAAATTATTTTTCTATTATATTATATACCCATCAAAATGAAATTTAAAAATCTATAAAATTTGGAATTGAATAAAAAATTGCAAGGATTATAAAATAAGGGAATTAAGGATTAAAAATCCTAAACTTTTTGAAATGAAAATTTTGTCTTTTCTAATCCTTTAAGATCTAAAATATTGTTTAAAAATTCAGGTTTAATATATAGCTATAGACCTATGAACCAATTTCAGGTTTAAAAATATTAATTTTAAAAAAAGCTCGCCATGTGTTGTCGTCGGGGTTCTCATAGCCCTTAAAATTTAGGTTTTTCTTCACACATCTAATGAGTTTGCAGACCTTCCACTTGATGAGGTACTCCACCTTTCCCCTCATCACGCGCTTCTTCAAAACCTTTTCGACCTAAACGTTTAGGAATGATTTTTTTGAAAAAACCTGAACTTTCAACCTGATATGTGTCTCCACCTTCCCCAGCGCTCGACTCGTCCGATGAATGGTTGCTCATTGTTTATTTTTTTAGAAAGAGTATGCAATTTAATAGGATGCTGTAAAAACATACAATGTATAAATTATAAGATCGGGATTTTTGAAAAACCCAGACCCTGGATTTTGGGTATACCCCTGGACCGGATCCGGGAAAAGTCCGGGGTCCGACCTCACCTTTAATAAATATTCATTCAACAATTAGAAAATGGTCAAATTTGACTTTTTTGCATAACAATTTTATAACTATTTAACAAAAGAGAAAATTACTCCCGGAAATGAAAAAATATTAGGATTTTTATTCGATTTATACCCATTTCATTCAGATTTTTCCATACCAAATTTCGATTTTCTAAATTAGATGATTCGCGATATGACAACCCAATATGAATTGAAGCTTAGAATACCATATGGATCTCATAAAAATTGTTTTTCAGGATTCGTAAAGTTATTATTGGATGTTGGTGTTAGGAGCTGTAAGCAGCGAGCATGAGGTGCTCAATAAATGCAAATAAGACAACAACAAAAAACAATGAGTTCGTTGGATTATGAAATTATGAATTTATAAATTTGTTGGTTAAAACAAATGTGGATGATTTGCAATTTGATTTTTTTTTTAGAAAAGTTCAGGTCCAATGAGATCGTATCTGTCCTTATTTTGGGGGGTCCTAATCCTAATCTTACAAAATTAAAATGTCCTTATTTGTAAGAGTTGTCCTTATTTTTGACCTATGTCCTTATTTTGTCCTTATATTTGGGATTTTGAGAAATTTATTCAAAAATGGCCAATTTTCTTAAGAAAAAAAGGTCTAAATTTCAAAATTTTCTCCGGCCGTCCGTCCCTATCGGGACGGCCGGGCACCCCAAACAGTGAATTTTCTGGAAAACATCATTTAAAAATGGCCTATTTTCTTAAGAAAATGGCCGAAAATTCTCAAAAAAATTAAGTCCACGAATATTAAAAACAATAAATTGCTCACAAAATAGTCTGCAGGGAACAAATATGATGCATAAAATTGATTATATTTTAGAATTTTTATTTTTAAAAAGTGTCTTTATTTTTGAGGATTTTCTCCAGCGAAGTCCTCATCTTTCGCTCTTCATCTCCTTATTTTGGAAAATTTTCGATATGTATGATCTTTGTCTATTATAATGTTGGCAATGGTGCCGAATTGCGGTCCCGCGGAAAAATGAAAAAAAATTACAAACTGGACTTGTGAGCTGAAAATTCACCTAATGGGGTTTTTTTGGGGTACTGATTACGAATCTGAGCTCAGATTTAGTCGATGATGAATCAAATCTATGATTTTTCATCAAGTCTTGATTTTTCGCCAATTAGAGATATTAGACACTTGCATATTCAACGATCTTGTGGGAATAATTTATGAGATAAAAACGCAAAAATATTATTAATATGATTAAAATGATGAAAAATAAATATATCCAATTGTATAGCTGATTTTTTAACATGAAAATCGCAAAATGAAAAATTGGCGAAAAATCAAGACTTGATGAAAAATCATAGATTTGATTCATCATGGACAAAATCTGAGCTCAGATTCGTAATCAGCACCCCAAAAAACCCCAAGCTGTGAATTTTCAGCTCTTTTTATTTATTTTTTTCCACGGGACCGCAATTCGGCACCATTGCCATAATGTTTTTACCATATTATAAGGGAAAATATTTAGGTCTAAAATCAGAGGTTTAGGAAAAGTTGATCAGATCGTGTGACAAAAATTTATCGCAAATATGTACTGTTACTGTGCCAGGTGTTAATTTTTCAAAAATTTTCACAGGCATCCACAGGTTTCTCGCAAAAGAAGTGTTGAGGAGTAGAACGGGTCCAAATTTCTCTTTAAAAATTTAAGTACTTTATTTAGAATCCTTTAAAAGAAAAAAACTCAATTTCCAAAAAAATCCAATTTAGAGCGTCGATTTTTTTTGCTCCTTGGCCGCCTCAAAAATTACGAAAAAAAACTTTAGGATTTAACGGCCCAATAAGATAGAAAAAAATTTCTCGAAAAATATGACTCACATCACATGGCAAATCAAAAATACAAAATAAAAAATGCTAATGGAATGGAAGCGGAAAGCGGGGAAAAATTCCGGAAAAATAAAAAAATAAACAAAACGCCAAAGTTCAAAATAAAAATTTGAACCCATTACCAAGGGATCTATAAATTAGCCAATATCTAAAATAATAGTGCTAGTTCGAATCCTATCCGATTGGCATTTTAAAGGCACAACTAATCAGCAAATTTAGAGGAAATTTTTAGCAAAAAATTCATTTTTTTCGAAAATTAAAATTTTAGTGAATTTGCAGAAGGAACTCTTCTACGAAAATGTAACAAAATTCCGGTTCAAGAGCCAAGAGCTGCGTGCCATCGTTGAAAAATTTTCCTCACTCACGACTTCATCTCTGTATCCGAGCTGAGGGCGGGCATTTTGAAACTCAATGTTTTTTGTGTTCGTTCTCTATTATGTTGCGCATCTTTTGACATTATTTGATTGTAATTTGATCATCACAATTTATTGAGGGTAATTTTTTGTCGTCACTCTATAGGGATCCAAAAAAACAAACAAACAATAGTGGAATTCAACATTCAGCCGATCAGCTGCTGGCCGTAATCGTTGATCGACAAGTTTGATAGATCAACCCCTCCGGAGGGAACCTGCTGATCGGTACAAATCGGAGGCGGCAAAACCTAAATTTGGAACGATCAAGTTCCTTAAAGGGTGAAGATGACGAACATTGATTTTGGTCCGTCCATTCAGCGAGGGGGGGGGGAGGTGAGCATTTTACACAGAGATCGATTATCAT
>LDKF01000615.1:17382-29491 GCA_001026735.1 Rotylenchulus reniformis | reverse complement strand
GGGGGGGGGGGTTGACGCAATTTTTTTTTAACCAAGGGGCTGTACCCTTTTGAGGGAAATTATTTTTGGAAATTTCGACCTATTTCTTAAGAAATTGCGCTTCGATGATTAAGACCAACCAAGGGGCTAGTTCCGGCTTTGGATCCAGAAAAGTCTTGATGTTCTTGAAAAATTTTTTCTGATCTGATTCTCTGAAACAATAAAAGCAGGGTTGGACGTAAATTTTCCCCCCTCTATAACAAGCAAAATCCCAGTTGGCCTAAAAGAAGCCAAAAAGGCTAAAATCGATCCACGGACCTTGAAATGCAAAAATTTCATCTGACCCCCATAAGGAGCCTACAACCTCCACCCCCGAATTTGCCTTATTGAAATGAAAAATCCTAAGAAAATTTCCTTAAAAATGGATTTACCAGCTTGGAAGGCTCGGAAAATTTAGATTTTGCATGTTTAGACGAGAAATTAGGTATTTCTGGCGGATCGAAAAATCGCCCTAAAAACTCATGGCCTCGGGCGATGGTGTTCAACCGGCCATCACCATCATGGAAGCACCACCGAAGTTGGAGCAGTGCAGCAGGACCATCGGCTTCATCGATGAGGACGACGCCGTAGATGAACAGCCCCAGCAGCAGCAGCGGCAGCAGGAGGAAAGGCCATCGAGCAGTACACCGAGGCAGACCAGGTGAGAGGCACAGGAAATATGTGTAATAAGGTCAGTCATCCTTGGCTAAGAATTTTTCTTCATCCTTGAATTCTTTATCCTTGGTTAAGAATTTTTCTAAAATTTTCAAACGATTTCACAGGCCACAGATTTTTCAAAAGATTTTCGCCGATCCTTTTGAGGGGGGAAGGGGCTAAGGATCCCTGCAACCTAATTTTCCGGAAACCTGAACATCGTTCCTGAAGAAAACTCCCTAAAATTTCCCGTTAACCCCTCGAAAACCCTTTGAAAGTTTCACATGGGATTCCCTGAAGATTCGTGAAAGTTGGCCTATGAAACTTGGGAACATATTTTCAAAAAAACATACAGTATTTTCAAAAATATATCGATTTTCTACTATCCTCAAGGAATGCTGCCAAGGTCTAATAATTTTTAAAAAATCCGTTCAGCGACCCCTATGGAACCTTCCCTTTGCTACCACAAAACGGCGGAATCGCTCCGTTTCCGGACGCATCTTCAACCGGCGGATGCGTTCTTCCGGAACGCAAGCGTACAGTGTTCAAGATCTCGCGCGCCACGCTTGAGGTTGATGTCGGTGGTGGCAGCCGGAAGCATTCCTGGCTGGAGCAGAGGCGGCAACTGTTGGGGGAGGAGCGGAAGGGCACGACAGAGGGGGTTAGGAAATTTCAGGAAAATTTTGAAGAAAATTACTAAAGCCGAAAAGGATGGGTTATGAGGGAATTTAGGGAAATTTTGAAGAAAATTACTAACAAGTAAGCCAAAAGGGATAGGCTGAGGGGGAAATTTGGGATTTTTTTTGTAAATTCATAAAACCTGCTGGAAGAGGAAGGAAAATAATTTTTTGGAAATACATAGAGGCCGAAAGGATATTAAGGAAATTTCAAGAAAATATCTTCGAAATTTCTGAGATCAAAATGGAGATGGAAATTTTTGGAAATTTCTATAACTTATTGAAGGGATTGTAAAATTTGAGATCGAAAGGTTGGATTTTTTGAAGGCCTGCCGGAAGGTGGAGATAAATTGTCCGGAAAATTTTTGAAAATTTCTTGCAATTTCACGGTTATGAAAGTTTAGAGCCTTCCTCCTCGGAATCCTTCGCCCTCACAACAACATTGTCCGTTTGCCATTTGGCGTGAAAAATTTCTGCGCGAGCATCAATGCCGGAGGCAGGACATGTGGAGAGAGGTGCGGAAAATTTTGTCCTACTGTGCCGTGGACCGTAACCGTTTGTGTACCCTGCTGAAGGCAGTCTTCTACCCTGGGTTATCCTGCCCCTAAATCGATGGAATCCCACCCATAATTACCGAAAACTAAAGATCGACATTTTGAGAAAACACACGTACCAGTAGGTAAGGGGACACGTATAACGTAGTCACGTGCTAAAAACACGTGAAAAACACTGTAAGTGAGGTAGCACGTATCTTCAAAAAAACCAGTTATAATTCATACCGTACTTCACGAAGTTCATGTACTGTACGTACTACGGCACTTGGTCGATCTCTATTGAAAATCATATCCCCTAACCCATAGCGTCACTCTCTTACATTAAAACATTAGCACACTACCGTACACTTTCAACTACCATACCAATGGACTGAATATTACCGTATCGAAGATGATATCAGACCATGGGGATTTCTTTATCCAAGAAAGTCTACCTCGGGTATAGCAGAGAGAAAATTTGAATATATTCTGGCAAAATATTGTACCTACAGTACCCTTCCAATTTTTTTACAGGTCCTACACTCGGCCCTACCCCATCTGGTCGTGTTCCTTACAGTATGCCTTTACGTTACACTCGGAGCGGTGTTGTTCCGACAGCTCGACCCTCACCTGAGCCTGTTACCCTTCCATGATGTGTTACTGTTCGCCTTCACCACAATCACCACCATCGGTACTGTTTTCCTCTCATTACTAGAGATTACAGTATCTCTTCACCTCGTAGTATGTGGATCAGTGCTATAACATTTTACCCCTCCCCCCCCCCAACCTTACCATAGTATTCTGGCAGTTCACTCTCCTAATATACTATGTACGTATATTGCTCAATTTCGGTATTATATAACTTTTTTAGGCTCTATATTACCATGGAATCTCCGTAGTTCAATCTCACAATTCAAGGTAGGTTACGATACCACACAGTAAGGAGCCCTTGGTTTACGGTACCATACCCCTAATATTGCTTTATAAGGGTACAGTAACTTGTCCACCCTCCTAACATCCCTAGAATATCACCACATTCCTGCTTTGCTCACTATTAGGGTGTCCTTAGTTATCGTATCTCATGCACCACGATGCTGTATCATGCCTCTAATTATTGATATTGTATTTTGCCCAGGATATCTTGATACTACTACAGTACCGTAACCCACCCTTACCTTCTACCATCCACCAGGTTACGGTAACATTGTGCCCCAGTCCACGCCGGCCCGGCTGGCCTGTGCCCTGTACTGCTTGGTGGGCATCCCGTTGGTGTTCCTGACCCTGGCCAACCTGGGCGAACTGCTCGCGGACTGCTACTGGGTCGGCATTGCTTCTCTGAAAGGTCAGAAGGTCAGATAAATAAAAATTTACAGCGATTTTTTTTGAAAAACTTGGTTAAATGGTGTGGAAATGCAGAGAAATTTTCAAATTTTATTTTTCAATTTCGATCTAACTTTCTGTGGAATTTTAGGGAAGTCTAGAAGGGGGTCCCAAAAAGTTTTATGTTTTTGACAAACTTTAGAGTTGACCTGCCTAAGTATAGACCATTTTTCGACACGGAAAACTAGAGATTTTAAGAATTTAAAATTTCCTATAGACTTCGACTTTGTTTAGTTTGATATGCATACAGATTTTTAATTTCTTTTAGGAATTTTCTCAAAAAAATTTTTCCACGCCGAATAATATTTTTTGGCAAAAGAAAAAAATCCCATGAAATGTGGAACAAACTGCATAGGTACCCCTTTGCAAAATATTCAAAAATCCTGAAATATTCCAAAAATCTCCCTATTTAGGACCTTGTGTTGCGGGATGAGGTCAGCAGATTGCCGCTGAAGGTGGTGGTGTTGCTGCTACTGCTCCACTCCCTGCTCGGGGGCCTGATTTTCCACTTTTGGATCCAGCACATGGAGTTTTTCCCGGCCGTATATTTTAGGTATTTTCTGCAGGGAAAATTTTTAAAAATTTCCAAAAATTCGTAAAAAATGGTATCATTTTTTTAATGATTCTCTCGCCAATCCTGAATTTTTTTGCCCAAAATAGCCTCCTAGGAACAGATTTTATGTGGCATAAAACAAAATATTCTTCACGAAAAGATTTATCCGAGCGGATTCGAACCTGCAGTCTTGCGCTTACCAACTACCAAAACTATGTCATTTCCCACTAGGCCACCCATCCGCCCCTCCGGAAAATCCGGATTTTCTCAGCATTTTCAATTTTCTAGTCGCAGTCAAGATTACCTGTACCTTTCAATTTTCTGATTGGACAAAAGAAAATCAGAAAATATTCACCTTTAGAGACCAAAATTTGTTTAAAAAACTTTTAAATTTTTGAGGAAATCCCATGCCTCTTACAGTTTCATCAGCATCACCACCATCGGCTTCGGGGACCTGTCGCCGGAGCCGCGGAACATGGCCGAGACGATGGCCATCATGGCCTACTTGGCCTCCGGCATCGCCATCATGTCCACCCTGTTCAAGTACGGTACGGGATAGACTTGTCAAGATAGGGTACGGTATTGGATTAATGGTAAATCCCAACTATCATAGCAGAATAAGAAAAATGTCCCACTATAGGCTATACGATATCGGTATCATACAGTAGCTTCGGTCATGGTAACATCTAACACCTCCTAAGGCGCCATTATGAGTACTCTATCGTTTAACGGTAAAAATGTTTCGTTTTCTCGGTAGAGCAACATCCGCTGAGGCATCAAGGTCACGGTAGCGTCATTACCATGGCCATGGGTCCCATTCCCTGTTGTATGACAATGTAACAGGGTACAGTATCATTTCCTGGTATGCGATAAAGTAACTTCACAATGATCCCAATAGAGTATCTTGATGAGGTGAAGTGAGCGCAGTAATCGCCATGTGATGAGACTTTGAGGCCGAAATTTCTTTTTACGAATTTGGCAACTTTTCTTAAAGAAATTTGGTTATTTTTTGCTTTAAAACAACTAATTAGAGGGTGCCGGCGGCCCTGACAGGGGCCGCCAGAGAAAATTTTGAAAATTCTCAACAGGGGGCCCTTATGAAAATTTTTCCACCTGGCGTTTCGGTGGGGCAGTTGCCCCCCCCCNCCCCCCCCCTTGCCCCCTCGTTACGGCCTGACTCTGGAAACTATGTTGTGAGTTGTGATAAATTAAAGTAAGGTAGTATGGTACGCTAACGCACTCACCCATTGCAGTACGCTCAGCGAGCATCTGCGTCGCCTGCACTACCTGGGGCGCGACTTTCCGCACGCACGCGATGTGCGCGTGTGGTTCGGTGGGTCGCGGTTGAGCGTGCGCGAGTTGGTCGCCCTTGTCGCCGAGCGATTTGACGCGTCACCGCAGCGACTGCGCGAAGTGCTGGACGAGCTGGACTCGCTGGTGCGCCTGGCGTCGCCCTCTCCGCCCCCACTCGCGCAACGGCGCTTCAGTCGCCGCGCGACCACCGAGGAGGATGACGCCGACGCGGATGCAGAGGCATTTGCGTCCGTGTCACCAACCTCCTCCTCCATCACCAGCGAGCAGCAACAGGTCAGTAATCATGTTAAAAAATTGATACCAGAAAAACGGAATATTCAGTGCAGGGCATTAAAAAAATGCCAAACCATGTAAAAGTACAAATTTTTTCATGCTTGCTGGACCAAAACTATGTATAAAAACAAAAGCTTTCAAAAATCGGGTTTTCTCGAATAAATCGAAAAAAGCTAATGCTTCGAGTAATTTTCTGCATATGTATTGCCTTTTTATAGATTTGTCCTAGCAAGAAAAATTTACGCTAAATTTGGCCAATTTCACAGACGTGTCTGCATGGATTGAAAATCATAATAAGTTTCTTGTGAATTTTTTTTTGAATTTTAAATCTTCTAGAACAGACGGACCTTTTTTCGAAAAATCTAGTTTTATATCGAACTCTGCCAATTTCAGAGATGGCCAAGTGGATCATAGCGTATAGCACCAGCACGCGGGTACGGGATTTCGATAATCGACAACATCCCCCCAGACCAATACAAAAATTCAATTACAAAAAGTTCCCAATGATTTTTTTTAATTTTGTTGATGTCTCAAGCTCTCCAAAAATTTTTTTGAAGAAATTTATTAGGCCTGTAGAATATTTAAAAAATCTGTTATTTGTTTGTCTTGTGCAGTTTTGTCTGGAAAGTCTGGAGAATTTTTATTCAACTTCCACCGGGATTAGGTCAAAAACTTGGACTTGGACAAAGAATTCGACCAACTTTTTGATCTCAATAGCGATCTAGAGTATTGCCGATTTTTTGTAAAAAATTTAAAAAATCGAAAAACTCAAGCTCTACGTCAAATGATTTTCACAGATGATCCAAGCGCTGGGCGCGCTCCATCGGCTGACCGTGAAAGGCACCCGGACCTTCCACACGCCCTCCCTGAACTCGCTGTCACTGATACGCAGTGCTCCAGCTGCGTTACTGACGTCAACAGTAAATGACGCATACAAACGACGTCAAAGCGAACAACAACAACGACAGCCACAAAAACGCGAACGCAAACGGACAACGACCAGCAGAAGTCTGCCGATGGCGGCAGAAAATCGGCAGCAGATCACGTGACCTATTGCGTACGTGTGACGCAGCTGCCAAGATCACGAGACACGCATCATAGGAAGATGGAAAAAGGGCTCAGGGAAACTTAGGGACGGAAATTTGGGAATTGGAACAAAAATTTCAAATAAATTCGAAAAAGGCCAAAAAATCAGGCACAATTTTTCTTCATATTTTATTTTTTGAATCATTTGTTGATCGATTAAATTTTTTCGAAACCTCTCCAAATTTACTCCACTTCCATAGCAACTTGGACAATTCGCGATTTTCAGAAGGATTCGAAAAATTCTAATGATAATGGCTCCGCCTTTAATTTTTAAAAATAATTTTTTTAATAAAAATTTTTAATTGGGAGGCTCTAGCGAGCCTAAGGTCCATGTGACATACGCATAGGTATCCTGATCAAGTGATTTTATGCGTGATCAGTCCATAATTGATTGCATTGTTATTGTCATTTAATGCTCAATCTTCACATATCATTCATCCTTATTTTTATTAGATTTTATTATATTTTTAAATGTTCAAATCTTATTTTATTTTTATGTCGATATCAATAAACAGTTACAAAAAAGATGTACCGTACCCAAGTGCAGGACCGTAACGAGCTCGACCCTTTCGGGGGGGGGGGGGGGGGGNCTTTATTCAACCAAACTATAAATGACGTGGGGATGACCATGGATGCCATGACAAAGGAGTACTGTAGTATACGATGATATTATACGGTAAATACGTGTGATCAAATGATGGTCTTGCAAAAAAGCAGTTTAATGATAAATATAGTCAGGGAAAATGTCATCAGGAAAAAGCATAAGCAGGTTAAAAAATAAACAACCAAAATTGATCATTTGTCGTGTCATATAATAACTAGGATGATCGGGGAAGTTCTACTTGCTACAATATACTGTAAAAGAAAAATAAATACCGTATACATGATGATCGATCGATTGGTCAGAGACGAAAAAAGAGTAAAAATGTAGTTTTGCTCGGGGGTAAAAATCCCAAAAATCATCAACGTCGTCTTTTTACCGCGGGCGCGTTCACTTTGCCGCCTTTCCGCTTGCGGTGGCGCTCCTCCTCGTCGTACTCCTCGCGCGCCTTCACGCGATCCGCTAAATTTTTTCCTTTTCTATTTTTGCAAGATTTTTTACTGACCTTTGGCAGCCTCCTCCTCCAGATCGCTCCAGTCCTTGCCCTCCTCTTCCTCGCTGTCCAGAGAGGCGGCACTGCCTGTAGATTTTTTTTAAATAAATAAAAAATTGAAAAAATAATTTTCGATTTTCTTTTATATGGATTTATTTAAACGGAGAAATAAAAATCAATCAAAAAATTCATATACGAAAAACGGATATTCCGTGGAGGTTTTCAGTTTTTCTCTTTATCAAAAAAACCTATTTATTATTTTTAATTCAAAAAATTATTTGATCTTTTATATGCCCAAAAACTAGAAACTTCTACCATATTTTAGAGAATAAGATTCCTAGAATGTTGGAAAATGAATCATCATTCTTCGAAAAAAATTTTCGAAAAAATCTTGAATCGATAACCCACCAGATGCGTCTTCGTCCTCCGAGTCCTCATCCTCCTCTTCGCCCGATTCTTCCTCATCATCATCACTGCTCAGCCCGCTGTCGTCGTCGCTGGCGTGGAAGCTGGACTCGCTAGACTCATCGCCGGCCCCTGCCTCGTCCTCATCGTCCGACTCGGCCAACAAGAAGTTCCAACCGCCCTCCTCAAAGAACGCCTCCGGGTCCTCGTTGATGGTCTTCATGATGTTGGCCCAGTTCAGCGACATCGGGCCCTCGCTGTAGCGAATGTCGCAGGAGCTGGAAATTTGGGGGAATTAATAATTTCAAAAGGCAAAAATACGCGGAAAATTTAGTCCATTTTTATGATTTTTTGGTCTAACAAAAAAAATTTTGTAAGAAAAATTAATAAGTTTTTGCTTAAATTTAAAATCTGAACGAAATCCAAATATGAATGAGATTTTACTTACTTTAGCCAGTCCTTGATGCTGTCCAGATTGCCCGAAGGGATTTGGCCCACAGTGTGCGGTTTCTTGGTGTAGTCCTTGAACACGACGACCATGTCGAAGGTGCTGGTGTTGCTGGTCACACGCTCAAAGTGCACCAGCTCCACTTCGTCTAGAGTGACCACAAATGGGGGCTGAAAATGATGTTGAAAAATCAGAAATTATCATTTTTTGACCAAATTATACAAAAAATCGAAATTTCGTTTTAAAATAAGTAATTTCGCTCAAAAAAAGAATAATTTTCTAAAAAAGCTTTTCTTATAAAAAAAATTTCTTAGTAGAAATTTTTCATTATAATAAATTCCACTCTCAGAAATTCTAGAAGGCCAGGAAAAAATATTGGCGGTAAAACGGTCTGCTTCAAAATCCATAAAGCCAACAATTCACTCACCCATTCCGTGAGGTGCACAAGGCATGAGGAAGTGGGCTTCAGGGACACGGTGGACCGATGAGGAGCGCCGATGAAGGCCAGGTCGTTGAAGGGCGTGTCAAAGTCCACCTGCTCGTTGGTCATGCGGAACACTTTGTCGCAGAAATTTTGGAAAGCAAGGTTCAGCTTCTTGCGCATCTCACGTTCCATCTAAAAAATGATCAAATTATCGATTTTTGATAAATTAACTAATTAGTTTTATTAAAAATCGAAGGTGCTGACCTGTTCGCTCTGGATGTCGTCCCGGTCTTGCATGTGGTGGTACTTGCCCAGGTCAGTGGTGATCTCGCCAACTTCGGTGAAGAACTGCACGTCCGAGTACTTTTTCTTGCCCCATAACACGGGGTTCTTAAAAAGTAAAATTAAATTTTTTAAAGAATTTTTTTTAACAAAATGCTTATCATATTATAAATTAATTGATCGATCCTAACAATAATATTTTTAACCTTCAAATGGAAGTGCAACAGGATGATCATCTCGTTGTCGCAGGGCTGGAAGAAGGCGTGTTTGATGTTGTTGTAGAGCACATCAATTTTGTCGCCGCGCAACGAGGTGTAACGGAAACCGTTGACATGGGCTTCCAACGAGCCGCTGATCCTCTTAGCAATGATGTTCGGCCTCACGTAAAGATCCTTAAAAGATTTCAATTTTTTGGATTTTTTAATACCAAAGGTAGAATATTTATTAATATTGAGCAAAAATAATTTTATTTTGCCAATTTTTTAGCAGATTCAAATTTTAGTTTAATAGCGAAAAATATAATTTTAAAATGTAAAAATATTTTTAATTTATATTTCTGATAGAACGAAAAAACAAGTTTTCTGAAATAAATAAATAATTCACCATCATCAATTTTCCCAATTTTTCGAACTATTTTAAAACCTTTTTCCCTAATTTGAAAATATAATTTTCATATTTTTTCATCTTTTTTTTCTCACTACTCACCTTCAACTTGGGGTTTCCCTTGCCGTTGGTGGACACCACCAGCTTGTCCTGCTTCACCGCTCCCTCCTTCTCGCGCTCCTCCGCCTCTTGGGTGCGGAACCGTTTCTGCATTTCCTTGATCAGACGCGCCGCGGTCTGCAGATTGAGGCTGGGCGTCTCGCGCTCGCCCGGCTCGCGCACGTTTCGACTCTTGAAGGTGCTGAAATGGAGGGGGTGGGTGAGAAGCAATGAAAATTGTGGAAAAATCAAATAAAATATAAAAATAAAGAAAAATGAATATGAATTGTCGAATCGTCAGGACTTTAGAATTTATAATGAAATTAAATAACAAAAATAAATAGTATTAAATCATTCATCAGAAAAATTGAACCCAAAAAACGAGCCCATGAAACAATAGATTTTAAATTTCCTTTAAAATAATTTTGTTCTTAGTTTTTGTTGAAAATTTCCTTAAAATTTCGAATAATTTAAAAAACTCACAGTTCTTTGAGATACTTGGCGAATGCATTGGGGAACTGGGCGCTCTCCTTGCCAATCTGTGAGCCGGGATGGGTGAAGTTGACACGGAAATAGGTGAAGTCGCCCTCGTTGGTTAAGGACGCATTTTTGATCATCGAAATGTGGAAGGGCACTGGGACGCCGAAGATGGGCATAATCACTGTGTCGTGGCGGCGGTCTGAAAAATTCGAAAATTTAGCAAAATAAAAAACGGCAAAAAATCCTGAAAAAGAAATTTCTTCAAGTTCTAAATTTTTACAAAAATTTGCAAAAGAATTCTAAAATTTGTCGAAAAGAAAATAGCTTTACAAGTAAAACTCAAAAAAATTAAATCTTACCAACAAAGATCATCATCTTCTCGACTTCATCATCATCTGGGAACTTGTCTTCTGTTTTGTAGGACACGTTGGACTTTTTTAAACTGAAAATAAAGTGTAATATAATAAAAAAAAATAGGAAAAAAGTTTGTTACCGTTGTGATTGGGATCCGCCCGATTTTATGGACAGTCGGGCACGAGCCTCCTTATTCAACTGCTCGGCCAACTCTCTCTGGCGTTCTTTTCGCTTCTCTTCGTTGGTTTGTTTGTGCTAAAAATTGGTATGAATAGAAGAACAAAATATGAAATAATGGATGACAGAATGATAAAAATTAATATCCGAAGGATTATAAATGATTCATCAGGGAAAAACTAACTTAATAAACCCAAATAATATAGAGAATAATAAATTATAAATCAAAATTATCCAAAGTAATAACTAAAATAAATTTTGGCAATAAATCCAAAGAGAATTAATTTTTAAAATATACTGTTAATAAATTAAAAAAAAAATTTTATAAATAAATTACTAAAAAAATTAAAATCCAACCCGAGTCTGTTCCTGCAAAACCACCGATCGTTTGTTCCGTGCCCCGGGGCCTGATGGTAGTTCCTCAATGTCATTGCCACCTTTCCGCTGTTGCTGTTGTTGCTGNGATAAAAAGGTTATTGAAAAAAATATTTTCTATAATCAACCCCCTAAAAATTACCTCGGACACCAAAACAGTGTCGCTGATGAAGATGGACACGGCCTTTTTGTCGTTCTCCTTGGCCTCCTTATTTGGGAAATTCTGCAGACCCAGCGCGACCACGAATGTCATTCCCTTTTCCACCCGATGAGCACAGCGCTCGTTGATCAGGAAACTGCCCTCACGAAATTCGATGCCGGTAACAAAACTGTATAATTGCAAAAATAAAGCTAAAAATTTTAGACCAAAACAACACAAAAAATTTAATTGAATTCGGAAAAATGAGAAAATTAAAATTTGGACAAAAATTTATCATCGATTCGAAAAAATTAATAAAAATAATGTTAAATTTATTTAAAATGCAGGCCTGAAGTATAAAATTGATTTAAAAAAACTAACCCGAAATTCTTGACCAGGTACTGCAAGTATTCGGGACGTTTGTCCCGAAAGTGCTTGATGCCAGCCTCGTAGGCTTCAGAGATGTGAGCTCCCGGTTTCAACGCCTCGATGACCGCCGTCTCGGTGGTCAGCAACAGCTCGTACAGCTCCTCCATCAGAGGAGTGGGCATCACCATCAGGGTTCGAGCCACGTTGGTGCAATAGGACTGGAAAAAAGAGAAAATAACCTCGATTTTGTAATTAAAACTGTAAAAAAATAACAAAAAATCCTAATAAAAAGGCTTGTTAGATTTTGGCTTTTTATTATTTAAGTTCATTTTGCTCACAATCAGAGGTGTAGCCAGGATTTGGGATTTGGGC
>LDKF01000614.1:28806-62534 GCA_001026735.1 Rotylenchulus reniformis | reverse complement strand
TCATAATCCCGGCACTCGCAATTGTCACCTTACCCACTCATCCATTGTCCCAAATCTGTTGTGTATGACCCACTTGTATTGTCTATTCTTGTCCCGGATCTGTTGTGTATGACCCACTTGTATTGTCTATTCTTGTCCCAGATCTGTTGTGTATGACCCGCTTGTTTGTATCGTATTGTATATTTGCATTTCATAAATTTTCTGATGATTGGTCTGATAAAATGAAAACCCGTTTTGGATAGATACATACAATTATCGATATACTTCTATCCGGATTTATGTCGTTTTCATTAGCTTGAACAACATATTTAGGTCGTTTTCTCATTAAATAAACATTTACTATTCTAGCTGCATCAGCTTTTGCTGTTGATTCTATTCTTTGGGTCCGAGGTTTTCTGAAATTAGGGAACATTAGCATGTATGTCCTTGTGGAATTGGTTGTACTATGCGAAAGTTTTTTTGACCCAAAAGTTAGCGGGCGTGCAGCACAGACCGTTTTCCCCCTGAAACTGTCAATTCCATTGCCTTTGTCAAAATCAATTCTGAGCTCGATTGTATTTCTTCATTTGTCTATTTTCTGTCCCAAAATGATCTTCTGAATGTTGCAAAAACTGATGAAAAGTACTGATCCATTTATTTTTTTACCTCGAATCGGCAATGAGCCCATTTTATGAAACGAACAAAAAATATTATCAAAGTAAGGGAAAAAAGACAGATCGCCAACATCAAAATACTTTCAAAAATAGAAAACTAACAACCGATCCTATCCTACACTGAAGGAAAGTTTTCGTTGTAATAATTTCCGATATTCACATCTTCAAACGATTCGGAGCAAAACAAAATAGGTAATAGATCAGTATGTATGGAAAAAGAATAAATGATATAATTGGAATTTTTATCGCTATAAACAATTGCCATATAAAATTAAAATAGTCTCTCGATAGAAATGGACTTTTCTATGATCTTTCGAAGCGAATTCCTTCTTGCAAAATAGCACACAGAAAGTGGATAAATCGAGGAAAAAGAAACAAACAACAATAATTTAACATGGAATGTTTTCGCGTCATAAAATCCTAGCGCCAAAAATAAAATTTGATTTCTACAGGATTTTTACGCCGATTTTAAATGCCATATTTTTTGCCTCAATTTGCCATATAAATGCCATATTTTTAGCGACGTTTGCCATATTTTTCGAGAAGTGAGGTGGCATCCCTGGACATGCTACAGTACCAAAGAGCATGCATTTTCTTTTTCATGAATCATGAGCACTCTTTTCGTTTTCTTCAACGCCTTTTCATGATAATTCTCTCATTCAACGAACTCTTTTGTTCATTTCAAATAAAAAATCCATTTCCAACTTTTGGGTCAAAAAACTTTCGCACAGTAAAAACAGTTTGCCAGGAATATTTCTTGCTGTGAAGAATTGGTCTCAGTCACAGCATATTTCTATTTCAACCGGCGGATAAATGCTTAAATAACCTTTGTATACAAAGATTTGTTTGGATGGTTTGAGAGATGAAATATTTTGTCAATGTACAGCTCATAAATTTGCCAGCATTTGTTAGGGTGCGCTAAATCACAAAAAACCGTAAATTTTTGGCCAAACTATTTTTATGGTAATAATCTAATCTTTGGACATGAATTCACAGAGTTCCAAGTTTCGGCGCTACTTGAAAAACGTTAACTTTTGAAAACCAACTAAAAGGGTCCCCCCTTTTCGACAAAAAAGAAAAAAATTTTTTTTGTTTTTTCCAAAGCTTTTGCTCAAAAAGTAGTTAAAAAAGTAAAAAAATGCAAAAAAATCTTTTTTTGGTTTTCAATTGAAAAGGGTCCCCCCTGTTAAATTTATGGGTTTTCAAAAGTTAACGTTTTTCAAGTAGCGCCCAAGTTTCAGTCCAAATACATTTAGGTACATTCTTTTTTTTTTTTACTTTTTCAGTCATTTTATTTCTCATTCAGTAGGATGTGCAGCCAATTCCTCGTGTTATTTTCCTTCCTTCTGACATTTTTTGCGTCCACTCGGGCACTTTATTTCCACATTGCTGAAACCGAGAAGAAATGCTTCATTGAGGAGATTCCCGACGAGACAATGGTCATGGGCCGTTACAAAGTGCAGCTGTACGACCCGAACACCAAGGGCTATGGCGATTATCCGACCATCGGGATGCATGTGGAAGTGAAAGATCCGGAGGAAAAGGTGAGCAAAACTCCATTAACTTTAATCATGAACAAATAAAGCCAGTTTTCTAGTTTTTCGAGGTGCTAGATCATTTTAAATAAATTTCATAGATGGATTAAACAAGTTCTTTAAATAACACAACAATAGTTAAATAAAGAGTTTTCCTTGGATTTGGGTGTCAAAAGAACAAAATAAATAAAATTTCTAACATAATAAAACCCATCGTTTTTGTTTCAGAGGTTTAAATTTATGGTCATTATTCAATAATCATTTTTTCATATTTTCAGAAAAAAACGCAACTTTTGTCTTGAGTTTTTTTATCCGCTTAATTTTTCTCAACTTTGAAAAACCAAATTTAATTAATTGTTGTTTTGGTTACCAATTTCGGTCAATTTTTTCAAGGTCATCCTGAGCAAACTGTACACCAGCGAGGGGATGTTCACCTTCACCTCGCATGCCCCCGGCGAACACCTCATCTGCCTGTACTCCAACTCCACCGCCTGGTTCAGCGGTGCCCAGCTCAGGGTCCACCTGGACATCCAGGTCGGCGAGCATGCCCAGGACTACCAACAGGTTTGCTTGTCAACTTTAAGGATTTTTTCGATTTTATCGGGGGATTTTCAGGTGGCGGCCAAAGACAAACTCAACGAACTCCAACTTCGGGTTCGCCAGCTGTTGGACCAAGTGGAGCAGATCACCAAGGAGCAGAACTACCAGCGATACCGCGAGGAGCGCTTCAGGCAGACCAGCGAAAGCACCAATGTATGTTAAAGAAATTTTAAATAATTTCCATTTTAAAATAAGCGAAGGAATTTATTTAAATCCTCTGGATTATGGAAGAACATTAATTTTCTCTTTTTCATCGGCATCAAAAAAGCATTAAGGAATCTGTCTTTTTTTTTTTTAAGTTTAGCCGTTCCGGATTTTTTCTTGTCCATTAAAATATTTTATATGAATTTTTAATGACTACAATCAAAATCCAACTGTGCGAATTTTTTTCTATCCATTTTTCGTCATAATAAATTTTAAAAACAATTCAGAGCCGTGTGCTGTGGTGGTCCATCGGCCAAACAATTGTTCTCCTGCTCACCGGTGCTTGGCAAATGCGTCATTTGAAGGGATTTTTCGAAGCAAAGAAACTCGTGTGATTTTTGGCCTTTTGATGGATTTGGGTATCCCTGATGAAAGGACATTGACGAGTGATTTGAAACTTTTATGTGCTTCCCGAATGTTTATTTGTTTTATATTCTTGGATTATTATTATTTCGCTATGGATAATTTATTTTTGATTATAAATTGTTGTCTTCTTTATTCACCTTTTTCTCAATATATCTGTCGAAAATGATCAGTTTATCGCCAAAAATTGTTGACGTTACGGGTTTTTCACATCAAGTTCAGGATTCAGATCAATGGACAAAGTGATCAGTGTGCTGAAGCACCCGGTGGTGTCGCTGTCAATCGGCATTGGCGTGTCCTACGCGGGATACCAATACATTGTGTAATGATTTGTTTTCCGACGATCCTGGGAGATTTTTTCAAATTCGGTCAAATCGACAAATGCAAAAAAAATTATAGAATCACCCAAATCAGGGGCATTACTATTTTTAAATAAAATCAAATTGAATTTTTGAGAAATTTTCGGTGAGGGCATTTTGGAAGTGGTTGATTCCCCCCTTATCCTCCCCATACACCTTGCTTGGCTGTTTCAGCGACATCCAAGCTGGCCATCGCTACAACATTGGCGAACAAAGCGACAAGACATACATCGTGACGGGTGCCACGTCGGGCATCGGCCAACAGTTGGTGACAGATTTGGCCATGAAGGACGCCCAGGTGATCATGGCATGCCGGGACCGGAACAAGTGTCTGGAGGTGCGCAGGGACATTGTGCTGAAGTCAAGGTCCGGAATGCGCAAAACCCGAAAATCCCAACTCATTTGTATTTTGAGGTCCACATAAATAGGGAAAGGTTTGTCTTGCTTGCATTAGTCCAATTACTAGTAATTAACAAGATGGGATTCCTGAATCCAAACTTTTTTCTCACAATTTTTTGTTATGACCTTAACCAAAGGGATTCCTCCTCTCAAAAAAAATCGAAAAAATTTTGAAGAAGGAATTGGCGATCCCTTTCCCCGAAAAAGTTTTCAATTTTAGGGAAGGGGGCTTAATTATTTGATCCGCATATTTAGAATTTAGTTTTTACGAATCTACTCTCTACCAAATTACATATTTCCCGTTTTCGCACCCTTTTTTAAACTAATAATGACTTTTCATATTATCAAATTTATTGCAGGAACAAAAAGGTGTTCTGTCGGATGTGCGATCTTTCTGGTAAATTTCCGCTAAAAAATTTAAATTTTTGAATCCAAAATTTCCCGCAGATATGGAAAGTGTCCACCAATTTGTGCAAAAAATGACCAAAGGCAAATACGACTTCAAAAGGATCGACGGAGTCATTCTGAATGCGGCGACCAAAAGCAAAAAGTACGACACCAACCCGGATGGAATGGAACTGTCCCTGGCCACTAACCACATGGGCCACTTTCTGCTCGTCGCCCTGTTGCTGCCGAAACTGCTGGGTCAGGAGGGCGAGTCGAGGATCGTGTTCGTGGGCACCGACATTGCCACCAAGGACGCGTGAGTGGGGGCGACAATGTTTTTCTTCGGAAATTAATCCAAATTGAAAAACAAATTTGGACAGGAACTTATTTTCATTTTTGCCGAATTTTGCCATCTTTACAAAAAAAAAACTTACTAAAAACAAGTTTTCATGCATTATAATAACCTGCTTATTAGTCAATTGAATGCATCAAAAATTTCATTAAAACTTGAAAGGAAAAAACCATTAAGCGTTAAAAAATTAATCGATTGGAATTTTAGCCTACAACTGGAGATTGACAAGTTGAACGCAGCCAAATACACTCACAAATTTTTGAGTCCCACCGAAAAGTTGGACCCGGAAAAGGGCAAATACGACATGCATGGAGCCTACAAGTTTTCGAAAATGGTCGAAACACTGTTCGCCCGAGAATTGGCGGATCGACTCGAAAGTGAGGAGGATGTTTTAATTTTGAGGGTCAGCTTGCATGTCGATTTATGACGAAAAATTCAGATAGCAAGATCAAAGTAATAGCGGCAGATCCAGGAGGCACAAGCAGCAAACTGAACAGGCATGAGCCGGGACAAGCATTTTTCCTGACTCGATGGAGCAGCAACGGATTTGGGTATCTGACGGGGAACAGAAGAGCAGTCAGACACGCGGTTTACCCCATTCTCTATGCACTTGTGGACGGAGAAGTGAACAACGGAATGTTTATCGGGTTCGGACCAAAAATTTCAATAATAGTTGGAATTTTAGTGGTATTATCAATAAAATGTTTGTTATATCATTCTTCGATTATCTTTTTTGCTTCCCCTATCCCAATCATGATACATTCATTACTCATTGGGTGATTCTTCAGATCGCGGCGTCGTCTTATCGGATGGGGCGCAAATGCTGAAAATGCCGAGTTGCGCAAATTGGTCTGGGGAATGAGTGAGAAGTGGACAAGGCTGGCAGAACACATGGACCGAATGGAGGGGGAGATAGAGATGCCCGGGTATTTCTCCAGAGAAGTGCAAGAAAATGCGACCAGTGATGGCGACAAAGAGGAAAGTCGGACGAAAAAGAGATCGGCGAGATATTTGTGGCTGGCATGACCATTTGTTTTTTTTATTGGATAGGATTCGAAAAAAACATTATCGAATTGTGGAATGTGTAAAGCTGGTGAGCAGAAAGTGGGGGTCCGAAAAATGCTGAGCCAAAGTATCATTCCTCGCCAACGCTCTCTTAGTCATGGTCATGTTCCCGTGCGAACTGCTCGGGCCAAGTACTCGCAATCCCCTGGAATATCATGATAAATGGTCAAACATTGTCATAAAGTGTGCCTGATGTGTGTGTCCCGCCCATTTTGGTGGTTCTGNGAAAAATTTTCGAATTTTTTTAACCAAAAGCAAAAAATTGATCAATTTCCTTAAGAAAATTTATTAAAACTTCAAAAAAAAATTTCCCCGGCGGTCCCTATCGGGGCCGCTGGGGGGACCCCTTCCCCCATTTCCCCCTGAAAATTTTTTTCTAGTTACGCCACTGCTTAAGATACGCTATGAAAATGCTCGAAACTATATCAAAAAAGGGAAAGCTTTTGAATTGGATGATATCAAGCTTTAAAACAGATGTTAATCGTTTTTAAAGGGTCCAGAAAAATGGTATAAGCAAAAAAGGGATCGATGGTGAATGATGGATTTTTGTTCGGGTTGGGGATTGCTGCAACTCGTGTTCTTCGACCTGCGCCTGCTATTTTTCCTCGGCATCACAGGAAATGCTCTACACTACATAGCTGGCGGGAAATGATTGATGATATTTTTAAATTTTTCATGCATTTCTTTTATCCATTTACTGCACTTTCACTTTACTCATTACTTTTTCAGGTTTTAACCCAAATAGCCCTTTTAGGGCTGCAAATTTACAAATGGGCGGTGGTGACTTTCGATTGCCTATTTATTATTTATTGAATTTTTTCAATACTATTCTCCATATTTTTGCATTCCTTATTATTTATTATAGTAATTATTCATATTTTTATGATTCTTACACTGTTAGATTCTTATGTACATATACAATACATTACATAAAATTAAAACAGTCTCTCGATAGAAATGGACTTTTCTAGGATCTTTTGAAGCGAATCCCTTCTTGCATAATAGCACAGAAAAAGTGGATAAATGGAAGGAAAAAGAAACAAACAACAATATTTAACATAGCATGCTTTCGCGTCATAAAATTATAGCGCCAAAAATAAAATTTGATTTCTACAGGTTTTTTGCGCTGATTTTATGTATAAGTGGTGGACCTATTGTCTTTTTGTTAATTTTTATTTGGCGTTCTGTTTCGCGCCAAATTCAAAGCATTTGGCAAATTTACGAAACGCGCCGCCATTGACAAATTTACGGAAGGTGCTATCACCCTTGGTCTTATAAATGGACCAAAATTTGGTGCCAAAAAATGGACTAAGGACCTGGCCATAACTTTTTAAGGCTACAAGATTGGCATAATGTGTCTTTTTCGATATTATAGAGCAGCAGACAGTGAGTAAAAAAGAAAAAGACTGCATGTTTTTTCGTTGGGCCGTTTTTTCACTATGCACATGTCCTTGGTCGGCAATTTTTTTTCTCTAACTGTCTGGCAGAGATATTGCCGACCAAGGCTGAATTTTTTTAACTTATTTGGGACCTATGAAATTTTTTGCTTTTTTTTTCTTATATACACAACTAATTTTGGGACTAACACGTATTTTTAGTTTTTTTATTTTCCCTCTGTAAAAAGAGATATGAATTTTTAAATGCAAATTCCTTGGTCAGAGATCAATCGGATGTCTAATTTTTGGCCAAACTATTTTTATGGTAATAATCTAATCTTTGGACATGAATTTACAGAGTTCCAAGTTTTAGTCCAAATACATTTACATTCATTTTTTTTTGCTTTTTCAGTTAATTTATTTTACATTCAGCAGGATGTGCAGCCAATTCCTCGTGTTATTTTCCTTCCTTCTGACATTTTTTGCGTCCACTCGGGCACTTTATTTCCACATTGCCGAAACCGAGAAGAAGTGCTTCATTGAGGAGATTCCCGACGAGACAATGGTCATGGGCCGTTACAAAGTGCAGCTGTACGATCCGAACACCAAGGGCTATGGCGATTATCCGACCATCGGGATGCATGTTGAAGTGAAAGATCCGGAGGAAAAGGTGAGCGGATCTCCATCAATTTTAATCAAATTTTAATTTCAAAGAGTAGGAATTTAAAAAAATAAATGAAAAAAATCGTTTTTTCTAGTTTTTCGAGGTGCTGATCATGAATATTATTTTTTTTAATGAAATTCGCAGATGGAACCAAAATTAAAAATTTTTAATAACAAACAATAGTTAAAGAATTTTTCTCGGATTTGGGTGTCAAAAATGCATAAAAATTAACTTAATTTCTATCTGCTATACCCATCGTTTTTTGCTTAAGAGGTTAAAATTTATGCTCAAATAATTTTTCGTATTTTCAGAAAACCGACTGTCTAAGTTTTTAACCGCTCAACCAACTATAGAAAGACATTATATTACTTTTAGTCTTTACCCTATTTTCGTTTCATTTTTTGAAAATGATATTCACAAAAATCTAATTTTTCTTAACTTGGAAAAACCTAAATTATTTTGGTTGTCAATTTCGGCAATTATTTCTAATCTTTTCAGGTCATCCTGAGCAAACTGTACACCAGCGAGGGGATGTTCACATTCACCTCGCACGCCCCCGGCGAACACCTCATCTGTCTGTACTCCAACTCCACCGCCTGGTTCAGCGGTGCCCAGCTCAGGGTCCACCTGGACATCCAGGTCGGCGAGCATGCCCAGGACTACCAACAGGTTTATTTGTTTGTCATTTTTAAGGATTTTTTCGATTTTATGGGAAATTTTTTCAGGTGGCGGCCAAAGATAAACTTAACGAACTCCAACTTCGGGTCCGCCAACTGTTGGACCAAGTGGAGCAGATCACCAAGGAGCAGAACTACCAGCGATACCGCGAGGAGCGCTTCAGGCAGACCAGCGAAAGCACCAATGTATTTTAAAGAAATTTTAATTAATTTCCATTTTAAAATAAGCGAACGAATTTATTTAAATCCTCTGGATTATGGAAGAACATTAATTTTCTCTTTTTCATCGGCATCAAAAAAGCATTAAGGAATCTGTCCACCCGTTTTTAAGTTTAGCCGTTCCGGATTTTTTCTTGTCCATTAAAATATTTTATATGAATTTTTAATGACTACAATCAAAATCCAACTGTGCGAATTTTTTTTCTATCCATTTTTCTTCATAATAAATTTTAAAAACAATTCAGAGCCGTGTGCTGTGGTGGTCCATCGGCCAAACAATTGTTCTCCTGCTCACCGGTGCTTGGCAAATGCGTCATTTGAAGGGATTTTTCGAAGCAAAGAAACTCGTGTGATTTTTGGCCTTTTGATGGATTTGGGTATCCCTGATGAAAGGACATTGACGAGTGATTTGAAACTTTTATGTGCTTCCCGAATGTTTATTTGTTTTATATTCTTGGATTATTATTATTTCGCTATGGATAATTTATTTTATTTAAAAATTGTTGTCTCGCTTTATATTCACTTTTTTCTCTCAATATTCTTGTCAAAAATGATCAGTTTATCGCCGAAATTTGTGGTCATTCTGGATTTTTCACATCAAGTTCAGGATTCAGATCAATGGACAAAGTGATCAGTGTGCTGAAACACCCGGTGGTTTCGCTGTCAATCGGCATTGGCGTGTCCTACGCGGGATACCAATACATTGTGTAAATGATTTGTTCTTCGACGATTCTAGGGGATATCTTTTTCAAATTCGGTCAAATCGAGAATAATACTAAAATTATTTTGATAAAAATACATCAAAATTTACCCTTTTGGGATGTGGAAAAATTTGATTAAAACAAAAACTTTAAAAAGAATGGTAGAATCAGCCAAGTCAGGAGCATTACCAGAAAATTCTGAAAAAGGCGTATTGTTTGATTTTTTGACGGAATTTTCGGTGGTTCCTCCGCCTCATCCTCCCGCTACATCTTGCTTTGCTGTTTCAGCGACATCCAAGCTGGCCATCGCTACAACATTGGCGAACAAAGCGATAAGACATACATCGTGACGGGTGCCACATCGGGCATCGGCCAACAGTTGGTGACGGATTTGGCCATGAAAGATGCCCAGGTGATCATGGCATGCCGGGACCGGAACAAGTGTCTGGAGGTGCGCAGGGACATCGTGCTGAAGTCAAGGTCCGGAATGAGCAAAAACCGTAAAACCAGATCATTGGTTTTTTGAGTCCATTTCCTTTGTAACTTATAATTAGGAGAAAGTTTTGTTTTGCTCACATTAATCTGACTACTAGTAAGTGGATTCCTAAATTCAAAACTTTTTCTCACAATTTTTTTCTTGGTCATGACTATAATTCCTCCTCAAAAAATCGAAATTTTTTTTGAAAAAGTTGGTGATTCCAATTTCAAAGGAATATAATTTCTTTGGTTCGCATCTTTATACACATTTTACAAATCTTCCACCTATCAAATTATTATTTTTTTAATTTAAGACAAATAACTTGATCGGCACTTCGTTTAATTAATAATTTATTACAGGAACAAAAAGGTGTTCTGTCGGATGTGCGATCTCTCAGGTAAAATTCCGCTAAAAATTTAATTTTTGGAGTCCAAATTTGCGTGCAGATATGGAGAGTGTCCACCAATTTGTGCAAAAAATGACCAAAGGCAAATACGACTTCAAAAGGATCGACGGAGTCATTTTGAATGCGGCCACCAAAAGCAAAAAGTACGACACCAACCTGGACGGGATGGAACTGTCCCTGGCCACCAACCACATGGGCCACTTCCTGCTCGTCGCCTTGTTGCTGCCGAAACTGCTGGGGCAGGAGGGCGAGTCGAGGATCGTGTTTGTGGGTACGGACATTGCCACCAAGGACGCGTGAGTGGGGAGGACATGTTTTTTCTTCGAAAATTAATCCAAATTGAAACACATTTGGATAGGGACTTTTTTTCATTTTTACCGAATTTGCAATCTTTACAAAAAAAAACTTTTTTACTTAAGAGATGAATTCAGCTTATTAGTTAATGGGACGCAATAAATTTTTAATTGAAATTTTTAAACCAAAAATTATTTTGATCCTAAACCATTAGGCATTAAAATTAATCGGTTGGAATTTTAGCCTGCAACTGGAGCTTGACAAGTTAAATGCAGCAAAGTACACCCACAAATTTTTGAGTCCCACCGAAAAGTTGGACCCGGAAAAGGGCAAATACGACATGCATGGTGCCTACAAGTTTTCGAAAATGGTCGAAACACTATTCGCCCGAGAATTGGCGGATCGGCTCGAAAGTGAGGGGGATGTTCGATTTTCAGAATAACTATGGGAACAAATCTTGTAAAAATTTAAGCTGCTTTTCTTATTTTTCGAATTTTTACTTACGAAGCATATATTATCGATTTTTTAAACTAATTTTATGTCATAAAAATTCAGATAGCAAGGTCAAGGTGGTAGCTGCAGATCCAGGAGGCACAAGCAGCAAACTGAACAGAAACGAGCCGGGACAAGCATTTTTCCTGACTCGATGGAGCAGCAACGGATTTGGGTATCTGACGGGGAACAGAAGAGCAGTCAGACACGCGGTTTACCCCGTTCTCTACGCACTTGTGGACGGAGAAGTGAACAACGGAATGTTTATCGGGTACGGAACAAATATTTTAATAATATTTTGGAAAAAATGTTTGTTATATCACCCTTCGACTCCCCTTTCCATACATGATACATATTCATCGGGTGATTGTTCAGATCGCGGCGTCGTCTTATCGGATGGGGCGCAAATGCTGAAAATGCCGAGTTGCGCAAACTGGTCTGGGGAATGAGTGAGAAGTGGACAAAGCTGGCAAAACACATGGACCGAATGGAGAGAGAAATAGAGATGCCCGGGTATTTCTCGAGAGAAGTGCAAGAAAGTAACACAACAAGTGATGGCGACAAAGAGGAAAGTCGGACGAAAAAGAGATCGGCGAGATATTTGTGGCTGGCATGACCATTTGTTTTTTTTATTGGATAGGATTCGAAAAAAACATTATCGAATTGTGGAATGTGTAAAGCTGGTGAGCAGAAAGTGGGGGTCCGAAAAATGCTGAGCCAAAGTATCATTCCTCGCCAACGCTCTCTTAGTCATGGTCATGTTCCCGTGCGAACTGCTCGGGCCAAGTACTCGCAATCCCCTGGAATATCATGATAAATGGTCAAACATTGTCATAAAGTGTGCCTGATGTGTGTGTCCCGCCCATTTTGGTGGTTCTGTATGATGTGGATGACAATCACAAAGGCGCGCGAGGATCTTTTCGTTTCCGGATGGCGCAAGTCGATCAGCTGCCATCCAGTGGGCTCCGAGAACGAAACCGACTTTGGGTCGTTCAAGTCCAAAACGGACGAGCCAGTCTGCACATGAATTCTGAAAAAGTAAAAAAATGTTTTTTTTCAGATCAAAATAGGAATAAAATTTGGACCCTGATTATATTAATTACTTGGAGGGTGTGTACGACTCGTCCAGTTTGTAGTCCAAGAAAATGACCAGAAAGTCCACATCTGTCTTGCGCTGGAATTCGATGGTGATCGAGTGCGGTTGGAGCCCATCACTTTGCCTGTCGAGAACAATTTGACAAAAACGAACACAAAAACCCAAACATTTATTCTGATAAATATCATTTATAGCGCATTTTACTAATGAATAACTGGGATTTTTTGGCACTTTTGTAAAAGTCCAACTATAAACAATAAAAATCGGGAATCTATCAAAATGACTAATTTTTTTGTTTGACAAATTTCTAAATTCTCATTTTTGTTTTTAACACATTATTATTTTTAAAGTTAGCCCATTGACTATGACCAACCAATAGGTGTCCTCCCGGTCGTCCAACAACTGGTGGATGCCAAGTCCTTCCTAAAAATGCTTTTAACAGATAACAAATAATAGATTCATTCATGATAAAGCAAAACCAACAGAGCCGTATGCCGTACCTTGCAACTCGACAAGGTCCAAACAGCTTCTCCGGAAATGTCATTTATGTGACCGACATCATGCGGAAGGGCGACCGCCCACTGACTCTGGTTTTGACGCTCGTCAGAGGCGGATGCTAAACTCAAGCTCATGTCCTACAAGTGACCTTTTTAGACAGCTTTTGTCAGATTGTTTGATTTTAAAAAGTTCAAGTAATATTTTCAGGCGTAAAATATTTCCCAATTCATCCAAAGTTTGACTCATCGTGATGCCAAGTCCAGTCATTGTTTTATCCAGAGGAATGAATGTGTAAATAATAATAAGCAATGGTCGCAAGTGAATTTTCTGCACGGATCAAAACAAAAATAAACACAAACAGTCAACCAGCGCTGGAGAAAATTAAATTAAGTATGGGAATTGATTGTGCTGGTGGAGAGAAAATCGTGGGATGGAACTGATGGTCCCCGCGGGTCTCCGCTCTTCTCATTCATGTTCAGTTGTCACGGTACTTGTCGTTCAACTTGCTCAACAGCTCCTTGTGTGCGATTTCGGACTCATCGGAAACCTAAAAATTCTTAATAAATCTTATCTAATAAAGGATTTGCGAACCTGGAATTGTAAGATCTTTGCAGTTCCAAGCGATGCCTTGATGGCAGAAGCAGAGGATGCGTAAAGCATTTTCTTCTTGATCGAAGCACCATCCGGGCACAACTGAAAATATTAAATATTTTTCAATGAATCATCTTGATAAAATTGTCAAACCTGGATGAACACAATCTTGTCCATCTTGGATGTGCCGGCGCCCGGACGATGAGTCTGGAACTTGAAGTCGAACACCGCATAACGACAGTCCACAAATCCATCAGTCTTGTCCTTGAGATCCTTGACAAATGCCTCGTATGCATTCTTTGAGTTGTCTTCATAGCTGTCGTCCCCAGCGGAACCAATCTAAAAATTACAAATATTTTCGAATTATAATCACAGTTTACATCTTCAGAAGTGACAGCCGTCTCAACGATCACTTCCTTGTCCTCAATTTTGTAAATGATGTAACGATAGCGCTTCGACTCTGACAGTTGTTGAAATGCGCTTTGGCATTCAGCATTCACCATAACACCAGAAGACATTTTTAATGTTTAGTTATTGCTGATTAAAAACAGTCTGTAAAAAAGATGTAAATACCTAAATACATTTTTATTTGGCGCTTCATTTTTAGTTTTTACGTGGCTGAGGATTTATAGGTTCGAATGTTATCGTATTTTGGGTGTTCAACAAAAAATTATTCTTATCAGAGATAATTTACCCATATTTGCCTTAAGTTGTGGTCTAGTTCGGTTTTAAAAAAGTTCGGGAATTAGTCGCAACATTTTGGCAAACAACTCATCAGCACTGCCTCCAAGATATGGTTATGGGTCTGGTCTTTGTGAATGCAATACATTAGCGATCTCGATCTCTACAACCAATATGCAAACGGTCATTTCGGAATTTTATCGCCAAAATAGGCGCTACTTAAAAAACGTTAATTTTTGAAAACCCAAAATCCAACAGGGGGACCCTTTTCATTTGAAAACCAAAAAAAAATTTGGCGCCAGTTAAAAGGCGGCCTATCTTGAAAAATGAAAACCCACTAAAAGGGTCCCCCTTTTAGGCAAAAATGAAAAAATTTTTTTGTATTTTTCAACTCTTTTGCTCAAAAAATAGTTAAAAAAGCCAAAAAAAAATGTAAAAAAATTTTTTTTGGTTTTCAAATGAACAGGGTCCCTCTGTTAAATGTTGGGTTTTCAAGATAGGCAGCCTTTTAACTAGCGCCAAAATTTATTATTTTTTTTTGGTTTTTTTAACTATTTTTTGAACAAAAGTTGCAAAAAACAAAAAAAAATTTCGTTTTTGCCCAAAAGGGGGGGCCGTGTTACACTAGTAATGTTTTTTCTACCCAAAAGTTAGCAGTCGTGCTACAGTACCAATGAGCACGCATTTTCTTTTTCAAGAGCAATCTTTTCGCATTCTTCAACACTTTTTCATGAGCATTCTCTCATTTCAACGAACACTTTTTTTGGTACTTGTCGGGTTTGTGTCTACCCTGGACTCCACCCAAATTTTTGAATAATTTTTTTTAATTTCTTTTTTGTAATTTTTACTCTAGGGTTAATTTCTGTCGCTTGAATCTGATGTTGACGTCCTTTTTGACGTAATGCGTCAATTTTTTTTTTGAATTTTTTCCCAGGGTATAACAAACGAAATTTGCATAGCCGGGATGACGCATTACGCAAAAAGGATGTCAGTACTCAAAATTACTCCTTGAGGGAAAATGTAGAGTAATTATTAGAAACAAATTTTTTGACGTCGGCGTTAAAAAGTGACGTCAGATGACGCAGTAAGTCAAAATGGACATCAGATTCGGATTCAGCGTCAAAAATTACCACAGGGATGTTTTTTTCTTGAATAAATGAAAATTTTCATTTTTTGGGGGGGGGGTCCAGGGTAGACACAAACCCGATAAGTACCCTTTTTTTCGCTTCAATGTTTTTTTTTAATTTCCCTCTGCAGGGTGGAAAAAACATTACTACTGTAGTGGGTTTTCAAAAATTAATGTTTTTTAAGTAGCGCCT
This sequence comes from Rotylenchulus reniformis, assembly GCA_001026735.1. Classification (NCBI taxonomy): domain Eukaryota; kingdom Metazoa; phylum Nematoda; class Chromadorea; order Rhabditida; family Hoplolaimidae; genus Rotylenchulus; species Rotylenchulus reniformis. The sequence continues at coordinate 47,125 of LDKF01000614.1, read as the reverse complement.
CAAAATACATAAAGGATAAATTTTTTGTTTTTAGCATTAAGGGTTTTTGTCTTTTTATCGAAGCGAAATAACTCAAAGATTACACACAATTAGGTTGAATCAGAGAAAGAGGATAGCGTTTTTTCACATTCTCTGCAGGAAATTCAAATGCTGTGTTTACGCCATAATTATTTTCTCTGCCCGTGTCTTATGAGAAAAGAGAAAGAGAATAGGGAAATAGTACATTGAACATGGGAATTTTAAAACAATCGCTTCAATAATCGGAGAAAAAGTTTCATGAACCGGCCCTTTACTGTATGTGCATAAGTTTTTAGCCGTTCTTTAGTTTTACAAAATAAAATATAAAAACAAAACATTATTCTACCAGTTTAAGACCTAGAAAAAATCCTCCGGAAAAAACTTCATTAAATTGGGAATTTTGTTGAGGTTGCACTCTGATCCGCCGTGTGGAGACGGAGGCGGGCCATAGTTGAATAGATTTATATTTTTGCATTAGTCACCCATTCATTGTTGTTTCAATGTTTCACCTTCACGAATGACCATTAAGCGATAATGGTAATACTGTAACAAATAGGGGTGAGCAAAAACACAGAATTTGTACATATAATTTTTGTGGGTTCAGAGCTTCAGAGTGAGCTAAAAAAGGGAACACAGCAAAAACCAAAAACACAGCCCACACAGGCACTATTACTCACAGAAATTGTGCGAAACAACGAAAACGTGAAAGGTGAAAACACACAGTCTCTCGTTTTTCCACATTCTTTTGTCGCTCTGATTACCGTACCCCTACCCCATTATGTAACAAATAAAAGTGGAACGATTAATATTTTGAAGCGAATGTTTTTGACGTATTTAAATATTTTAGAAAAAAAAATTTTTGGAGTCGGAGAACAAAATTGAGAATCGAAGCCGAAGCCAAAAAGTTTTGACCCAAAATGATCAGAGGCCATCCAAAAATTTTTACACAAAGAATGCCATTTTTAAAGATGGATGAAAATTTATCAAGAAAATCTAGGGGCTAAAATACTGGACTTAAATTTTTAAACCTGAAAATTTTTATTTATCGAGATTTTGTTTTTAGTCCGACAGCAGAGGAATAAGATGGATATGATATGATCCAAAAATTTCCGAAACGAGTCATTTGGGCGCGGCCATTTGGGCGCGGGGGTCGTTTGGGCGCGGCCATTTGGGCGCGGGCCATTTGGGCGCGGGGGTCATTTGGGCGCGGCCATTTGGGCGCGGGGGTCGTTTGGGCGCCAAGTTGAAATTTTTATACAGGCTTTGGAATTTTCGGAAAAATTTTTATAAAAAAATTTCATAGGCCTCAGAATTTTTGAAAATTTTTTAAAATTTTTATAGGCTTCAAAATTTTCGAAAATTTTATATAAAAAAATTATTAGCCTCAGAAATTTCGAAAATTTTTTAAAATTTTTATAGGATTCAGAAAACAATTGCTGTGGGGTTTGGAGATGTGAATCGAAAACACTGGGTGCAAGGCACGAATTTGGACTGATCTCCAGAACCGGAACAACGGTTTTCACAGCCGCACAGCCGAATTTTTCACAGCCGATTTTCACGTATAGAACAATGTGCTGGAATTGGAGAAGATCACGACGCAAATCCCGCAAATGTCATCAGCAAACAGCGCATCTAGAAACAATGGAGCCGCCAGCACATATCCAGATAAAGTTAAGGATTTTTGGGTTTTTAATTTTTAATTTTTAAATGGATATATTTGATATTTCCGGGTGATATTTCCATTTAATGCAAAATTTTCGTGACAAAATTGGGAATGAGTTACATTTTTTCTAAAATTTTTTTCATTTTAGACATCAAACTGATGTGCAATTTTCAGAAGCCGCTCGAATGGTTCCGTCAATCGCATTTGTGCGTCCTAATGACATACCAATTGCAGTCCATTACGACTGGTTCCACCTCATTTTTCTTGCTTCAGATTTTTTGATAATTTGTTCAAAATTAAATAAAATTTTTGATTGATAAATTGTTAGCTTTCTTTTTAAAAATGTTAAAATTTGATGCTTTAAAGGTATTATTTTATATTTCATTACCTTTAATAATTTAACTTCTCAATAAAATTAAAAAAATAAGATTTTTTTTCTCTATTTGTTATTCATTTTCAAAATTTTAATTTGGCGCCCAAACGACCCCCGCGCCTAAGTGGCGGCGCCCAAGTGGCCCCGCGCCCAAATGGCCGCGCCCAAACGACCCCCGCGCCCAAATGACCCCCGCGCCCAAACGACCCCCGCGCCCAAATGGCCCGCGCCCAAACGACCCCCGCGCCCAAATGGCCGGCGCCCAAATGACCCCAACCCAAAATTTCAGGTTCTTCATTCCCAATAAAATTACGATCGATCGGTTGCATTGCAGCTTGTGTAAGATGGAGATATTTTTTTCCCTTAATTGTTGAATTGAAAATCAATATCATGACCCTAGTCAAGGGTGACTGACCCTGAAATCCGAAAATTTAAAATTTTTAATGGGTGATAGGAGGAAGGAAAAACCTCTTCATTATTATTAAACAGAATTTGATCATTGAGGATGGATGATACAACATTCAATGAATTTGATAGTTTGCATTTTACTTCTACTTCTACTCCAATGACCTCGGCATCTCAGCCATCACAAAAGAAACGTCAACTGATCAAAGAAATAAATGTGAGTAATGGTTGATTCGGGTTTTTAAAACTTAAAATTCTAAAACAATTAAAAAAAATAAATTGCAGAGAAACCTAAGTTTTGCTTCACCTGCCATGAAAAAGATGACGAAAGGGCCAAATCAGACATGTGAAACAATGCCAGATCTCTTCGACTATGACAACAAGGGGAAGAGAGATCGTTATTCCTTCGAGAAAAATGAGGAGGAAGACCGAAAAGACATTCGGCCGATGGTGATACTTTCTTCTGACGATGATGGTGATGATGAAGAAGAAAGCCATTCGAATTCGCAACTATCGACAAATTCTGATGATTCATCGGCCAAGGAAAATAAACATCAAAAGAAGAAATTGTTGCTTTCATCGGACATGGGATCTGGAAGCAGTCGGTCAAGCTTGGAGGGAAACGAAGAAGACGACGGGCAGACCATAGAGGAGACATCCAGCGAAATTTCCCAAGGAAAGGCAGAGGATGGCTTAGGAAAATTGGGAAACAATCTAAGGCTGTATTCCTCGGAATCCGAAAGCAGCCGATCAAGCTTGGACGGAAATGATGAGAAAGAAGACGAACATTCCATAAAAGAGACATCCAGCGAAATTTCCAAGGCAAAAGCAGAAGATGTCATCGAAATAGTGGAGGACAGTGGTAGCATCGGAGGAATCAAAACTGACGAGAAAGTTGATGAAAGTTTGGTGATCATCGAAGAGGAAGAGCCGGAAAAGAGCATTGTCCACGTGCAGGAACCGCCGATCAGAAAACCGGATGAAGGGCCAGCGATGGTTAGGCAGCCAATCTACCGCACAATCTGTTAGTTATTTTTGGCTTAAAAAAATCAAAATTCAATCTCCTTGTTAAGCTGTTCAACAACCTGTTGGCCGACTTTTTGGTGGCAAAATGACGGACGAGAGATTTCAGCGGATACAGGGTGTTTCCAACGACATTATCAGTGCCATGCACGAGTAAACTGACTGGGAATAAAAAAGATATCCGAATAAAATCTGAACAATTTTCGGCCGGGAAGCATTGAAGAAACTTTTATGCTTATTTACCTCTGATCTGATCAAAATTCTTTAATTTTAAAAAATAAAAATCGGCCAATATCTTTGTCAAGGTCATTGGAAACTTTGCCGGATAATGTGTCCACAGAAGCTCCGAAGGGACTGCGCATTGACTTGATGCCGCACCAGAAAACCGGACTGGCATGGCTGCTTTGGCGCGAAGAGCAAATGCCTCCGGGAGGAATCCTGGCCGACGACATGGGATTGGGCAAAACCTTGGCCATGATCGCTCTGATTTTATATAAGAAAAATAAGCGGAGGGAAAATCCCGAGGAAATGACAAAGGAGGACAAGAAGCTTCGTCGCAGATACATTTATGGTAAACTTTAGTTACATTTTTTTCTTTTATTAATTAACAAAAAATTTCAGATCAAAATCTGATAGATTCGAACACAACATTGGTAGTTGCGCCAGCATCATTGATATACCAATGGGAAAAGGAGGTACGAGATCGAGTGAAGGATGATCGGCTGAAGATCCACGTGTTCCATGGCCCCAAATCCAAAAGGGACATTGCTGCTCATAGGTGAGTCAATAAATAATTATTGAATGGCACATTATTCTTATCCAGGATTGCCAAATATGACATTGTGATAACAACCTATGAAATGCTGGTGAGCGAATTGAAAAATCAGAATAATCTCATTGGCGAAGAAAGCAGCGATGAGGAGGAACGGGCAGGACCATCCAAGGGAAAACCAAAGAAGCCGAAGGGAAAGGTAAAATTAGAGCGATTTTTTAAATTAAAAATGCAAATTTGTTAGATAATTGAATTGATGGATTAAACAAAAGTGATAACTCTCAAATTTCCCATTTTAGATGCCGAGATCAGCCAATTCTGTTTTGGCAAAAATCGCTTGGGAACGCATCATTTTGGATGAAGCCCACGAAATCCGGAACAAAAACTCGTTGAAGGCACGCTGTTGCAGCAGTCTGGAGGCCGTTCACAGATGGTGCCTTACCGGGACCCCCATCCACAACAAACTTTGGGATCTTTTTTCGCTAATTCGGTTCGGTTGTTTTTCAAGAAAATGATAATATTTACTTGTTAAGATTCCTGAGACTTGCTCCGTTTTCTGAAGAAAAAATGTGGAAGGACTTCATTATGACAAACTCGGGTTTCAATCCTGCTTTTGCTAATCTATTTACATTTTCATTTTTTTTAGCAACAAGTGCCAAACGTCTTAATATCATCATCAAAAGTATCCTTTTACGGCGCACCAAAAACCAGATGTGCACAATGACAAATCGGCCAATTGTGAGTTGTGGCTTGTGGGGATATGGCCATTATAACATCAAATTCATTCCAGGTTGATTTGCAACCGAAGAAGTATGAATTGGTCAACCTTGAGCTGCAACCATTGGAAAAACATTGTTACTCCATTATGTTCGAAGCTTCAAAGTAGGGATTTACTACAATGAATTTTAATTTAACCAATTCGCTAAAGACAAAAGGTGCGGGATTTGCTGAATGATGGGGCTTTCGGAGGACAAATAAGGCGACCAAAACCCGGGGAGAAAGTCAAAAATCCTTTCATCGGTAATCAATGATCTGGTGAATTGGTTGTGATTATATCCATCTTATCCAGGTGCCAGTTCGAGAATGGACGCGGACAATAACTTCAAAGCCTTCTCGTCCATTCTAACACTTTTGCTCCGGTTGAGACAGGCCTGTGTGCACTTTTCGCTGATCAGAAACGTGAGCAAATCGTTGAACTTCCCAGCTTTAAAAAAGCTCAATGAAGCTATATTTTACTTTACTTTATTCCGATCATAAAGATTACATACAGTAAATGTAATGTAATACTTATATATGATTATGGGATAATGTGTCAAAGGAGTATCAAATGAGTGTCAAACGAAAAATCATAATATGGGGTACGAGATCATACATACATATAGAAATGTAAACATGGATATGTCATAACAACAGCAGCTGAACTCAATAATATACAAATGGTTTTTTATTTTATTTTTACATAATTTTTAATTTTGGACATTTTTTATTTTGTTTTTCGCCATATCCAACGTATTAATTCTTTTTCAGGCCATCGACATCGATGCATTCAAACAGGACGAAGGTGATGAGATTGATGGGGATGCGCAGGAATTTGTGGAAAAGATGCTGGAAATGTCAATGGCACAAATGTCCCTGGAGGAGGATGAGATTGAAGCCCAATTGGGTGGAGAGAATGGCAAGGGAATGGAGGAATTGAACAAAATATTCAGCAGGGAGCACATGAGCACAAAGGTGGGATAGAGGATAGAAATGGGATTAACGATCGAGAATCGAGATTTTAAAGAAGATTTGATACGACTCAGTCAATTAAAAATTTTAAACCAGAATCCCGGATCCTTTAATCCTGTCCCTAATTTTCTAATAAGAGACAAATAATTATTAAATTATTATGTTTGTTTTTAGATTGTAGCACTTATGAAACATTTGGACCACGTAATTGAACTGGGCGACAAATGGTGATTTCACGCATGAAAATACTTTAAATAAATAATTTTATTGCTTTAGCGTCATAGTCAGTCAATGGACATCAATGCTCTCCCTTGTTGAGTACCATCTGAAGCAGAAGTCTGTCAGTTATACGAGCATAACAGGCGAAGTGAAAACGGATGAACGGTGAAAATGAGAAGAGTCTATGTGAATCAAATTGGTATTATTCGTTTAGGCAATCGAGGGTAGATAATTTCAATCGGGTCGGAATGGGCCCGAAGGTGATGCTTTTGTCGCTCACTGCCGGGGGTGTTGGATTGGTTTGTTTTCGTTATCAATTGTTCAATTTTTGCGAAACTTTTTCAGAATTTGATTGGCGGGAATCATTTGTTCCTGATCGATTTGCATTGGAATCCCGCTTTGGAGCAGCAAGCATCCGACAGAATTTACCGGCTGGGCCAGAAGAAGAATGTGTTCATCCACAAGTCAATTAATTCACGCTTAAAGTTTATTCAATGCCTAAGTTTTAGGTTTATTTGCGCTGAAACGATCGAACAACGAGTGCTCCAATTGCAAGAAAAGAAAATGACCCTGGCCACATCAGTCTTGGAAGGGTGATTAAATCGTTTTTAAATTATATATTTTTTTAATAATTTTTTGTTTAGCGCCGCGAAAAAGTTGAAACTGACCCGAGACGATGTGATGTATTTGTTCGAATTGGATAAACGACCGAACCAAGTGCCGAAGCCAACGCAATCGCAACCGTAAGTACCATCCATATGGGTTTTCCCTTCCAAATACTTTGATTATTTCTTTCCAGGGTAAAGCCACCATCGATCTTTGTGCCTGCAAGTTCGCTGCATTAATTTCGACAATATTATATATTTTGGATCTCGACCAACCCTGTTCCGGAATTAATTTTTGGATATTCTTCTTTCAAATTATCCATTGCTAACTGTTCCTCTTTGACAATTTAGTCAAATTTACCTTTATGTTGTTTTTTGGGCAAATAAATGAGAACCAACTTTGAGTTTTTTAATGATCATCGAGTTCATAATTCCGTCTTTTTGGTGAGATAACAGTTAATGACATTGGGTGGGTGTTGTTTATATTATGATTGCTGACAACAGCTAAAAATTTGATAACCGTAAAGACGGGTGGTTCCATCTTCTTTTTTGCCTCCCACCGGCTGAATTAGTATAAGGGGCTTGGCCCTGTCTTTTGGCTTCCTTCCTTATCTCCCACTTTTCTCATTTTTTGGTAATCATCATTGACCAAATTCACATAAACACAAATAAATAATTATTCCTTCACAAGGTTGTTCCTCCTTTCCTTGGCTCTATTTCTTTGTCTTCCACTCATTTGTCTTATTAATTGGGATTTTGAACTCCTTTTCCCTTGAAAATTCTTTTTAAAGGCATTATCCTCGGAAAAATTGGATGGCTAACCCAATAATTTTTTCCTATGGATTTTCGCAAAATTCGTGTTTTTAGTTCCAATTTTCCCCAAAATGCCCTTGGTCCACCACTGTATCACTCGCCGTTTCCTCCTCCTCTGCCTCATCGCCCTCTTGGCCTTCGACCATTGTTTGGCCATGCGTCAGCAGGCCGTGGCCGCTCGTGGCCAACTTTTGTGCGGGACCAGACCCGCCTCCGGGGTCAAAGTCAAGGTCTGCGGGTTGGTCCCGTCGGAGAGCGAAACGAAATTGGGCGAAGCGGAAAAAATAAAACATTTTATTTGGCATTTCTTTTATGGTTTTTGCCATTTTCACAGTTGTGGGATGAGGACGACGGGCCGGACCCGGACGATGTGTGAGTTTTTTGGCGGAAGACCCATCTTTTTGTCCCAAAAATTTGTCCGAAATTTTTTAATTTTTTCGGCAACTTTTTATTAAAAAATGGAATATTTTTGACTTGAAAATGGGTAAAAAAACAATTTCCCTCGGGGGATTCGAACCTCCGCCCTACCCCTCAGCTACGGCCATACTCATTACCCACTCGGCCACCAGGTTCCCCTCTAGAAAACACGATTTTCTCTGGGTTTTTAATGCATTTTATTTCCAAAACCCTGCCCCCCCCCCACCTCCAACAGTCTCGACGAGGGATTCACCGATGGGTCCGGCTCCTTCCATCTGAAGGGGTCCACCCGCGAGCTGACCAACATCGACCCGGTTCTGAAGATTTGTATGTTCGTCCTCTCTGATCTGATCCGATCCATTTTCGCATCTTTTGCCCCCTAATCCCCGCTCAGATCATGATTGTGACGACGGGATCATGCCAGGTGAGGAGAAGGTCGCCCCCGCCCATTTTGACATTTCTGAATGATAGGACACGGACCATACATTTTATAGGGGTGGGTCGACCCCTCCTACCATCGCTCGCAAGAGGGGGCCGGTAAAGGGGGAGACCTTCGCAAGTCAGGGGGGAGATGAAGGGAGGATGAGGGGACCTTCGCAAAAGGCTCGGCTGACCCACGCCCCTATAAAATGTATGACACGGACCCCCAATTCCGAAGGGATCCTGGCCAAGGACCCATCCCTGGTCGTTGGTCCCGGTTTCTCGGTGTTTTGGCCATTTTGCCCAGCAGTTCCTCCTTGGTCCGGTCCTTCTTGATCCCATCACAAACATGCAAATTGGGCACACACTCATCCGGCACATTAATCCGTGAGAATTATATGGCCAAAAAGAGGGCAAAAATGGGCAGAATTGAACCAACGGCCAACCCGCCGATGATGACCAAAATGGACCAATTCGGATGGATTGGACTGACTGCTGGGAAATTTGGCCAGTTTCTAGACGAAATAGGTGAGGGGAAAGGGGTCCGATGGCCCATTCGCCAGCAAAATCCCCCATGGCCACCCTCCACAGAGAGTCGAGGCCCTTTTATGAAGAAGGCAGGGAGGGAAGAGCATCGGCCAAGAGTCACCAAATGATGTCAATGGGTGGGACAAGGGAATATTGGCCAAATCCCACATCACCAGATCCAAATCTCATCATCCAATCATTTTATCTGTTCGTTTAAGGACAACGAAAGGTAAGGAAGGGGATGATCAGTGTGGCGGGCTCAATTCGGCCAGAGGGTGAACCCCCGACATTGGTAGGTGAAGCTGCGCATCCCTAACCAGTACATCACCAACGGCGGAGTGGCAAGACGCACATTCGACGTGTAAGGGACTGAATAAAAAAATTGACACGTGTGATTAGCAAATTTTAATCTGTGATTAGGCTCCACCATACCACCGCATTTTTTGGACCGTTTTTTGGAAAATGGAGAGAGAGAGAGAAATACATAAGTGAAAGCATAACAAATGGCTAATGAGATTTGATAATCACACGTACAATTTTTGGCCAACTTTCCACTGCCCCTCCTGTTCAGTGGAGTGTTAAACCTGGAGACGGTGTTCGCCGGAGAGGAACGAGACCTGATCTGATCGGCTCGGAAAAGATGACAATGACAATAATGATGAATAAATAAATTTATATTTTTTTTTAAATCCGATCAATTTGTTCAAAAATTCAGAGATTTGTGTTTCACAGAGCACTTTGCAGGAAGATAATACAACATGATTATAGGACAAAAAGCTGGCCAAAAGGGGGAAAGGAAGGACAAAAAGTGAGGCAAAAATTGCATAGCATTTAAGAGATCAATTTGACTAATTAATGAGGTCTTTTCCTCGCTCTGACACAGTTCCTTCGCTCCGGAACTTTGGTGAGGTTGACAACGAATTCCGTGAAGTCCTGCTCCTGGCCCATCATTCCGTTGTGCCCGCCATTCGGTTGGGTCAGCGTGAATTGCTAAATAAATTGGATGGAATATTTGAAAAATGATGCAAATTATCAGGATTATTAAGGGTTGAGGGTAAGACCAACGGCCCCTTTCAGGATTCGAAATTCAAGAAAATATTTTGATTTTCAAACTTCTCTGGTTTTGATTTTCTCAAAACCCCTGCTCTAAATCCCCATCTGATTTGGTACATTTCTTACTTTATCATTGCATAAATGGAGCAGCACCGCAAACGCACTGATCACGCTGAGATTCTTCTTGGTGGTGCCCCTCAAGAAGCTGGGAAGTTGGGCGAACAGCTCTCTGCTGCTGATCTTCTCCCGGGCGAACAATGCCTCCCCCTGCTGCTGTCGATGGTCCGCTTCCTCGCCATCGTCCTCATCTCCAAGTTCGTCCATCGACTCGTCGTTATCATTGGAATCAATTTCCACCCGTTCATCCATCTCATCGTTTTCGGGGAGGGCATCCAGCGAAATTGTCTAATTAATTATTGTTAAAAAAAATAAAAAATTAAATAAAAGATCACCTCTCTGCTGGAAAGAACCTTCAAGATGGCTGCTTTGACCTTGTGGACGTTGAAATTGTTTTGGCAGATCAACACAATTTCCCTAAAAATCCCAAAATTGCAATTTCCTTCATGGATTAACACCAAATTTTGTCACCTAAATGTGATGTTGTTCAGGAAGCCGAAGCCCGTGTCCAAATCCACGCCGTCGTCGTCGTCCAATCTCCGCCTGATGGCCTTCTTTTGGGAGTTTGTCAATTGATGAGTGTCCATCAGCACATGGCCGCCCGGGGAGCAGGCAATGTCGCTGCTATCCCCGTCGGGGATTTGTCCATCATCGAAGGCGTGTGAACAGCCGGGCATTTCCTCTGCATTGCCTGCATTTTTGTCGCCCTCACACAGCTCAAAGTAAGCCCGAGTGAATTCGTCGCATTGTGTTTTGAGGTCGAGAGATTTGTCGCCGAAAGGATGTCGATGAGAAGTCAGAGGGATGAACCGGATGTTCCGATGAGACAAGTCAGCCGCATTCGGCTTGTATGCCCAAATTCCGGAATTGCCCTGAAAAGAATAATAAAAATTCTCAATAATCCCCAAAAAATGAAAACAAAACCCACTCTAAAAAATAAACGGGCCCTGAGCAGCTCAAGTGGATCATAATGTGGCATTGCTTCAGGCCATTTATAATCGGTGCCTCCCAACTTTCGTGGCGAAAATTGTTGTGCGACGGCGTCAAATTGCAACTTCTTCCTGGCCGTTGTCCCTCCCAACTGCGGAATTTGTGCGCCGATGGCCTTCTTCAGTGCGGCGCTGACCACGTTGCCCGGGATCCAGCAAATGTCTTCAACAACGGGGAAACTGTTGAATCTGACCGAATCCATCAGTGCTCCACCGGGTTGGCGTTTTGTCGTCACTAAAACACTTTTAAATTCATAATTTTATGCTAAAATGTCACATTTCATTGCGCTCGCAGCTTTCCTTTTTGCCCGCGTCTTCTTCATCGGAGTTTGGGCATCTTTGGCCGCGTCCCTTTTCATGTTTTTTAGTCCCTTCAAAATAAAAAATAATTTTTACGGCAAAAATTTTCCCACAATTTTCCCCACCTTCCAGTGTGAATTGTCCTCAACTTGGGTGTTTTTCACGGCAACAATTTCCACTTCTCCATTCGCTTGGGTTGGCGGGAGAAGTTCTTCATCAATTAGTGCGACCTCCGGCCCTTCGCCGTCGGAGTTCACTTCGCCGACCAAATTTTCTTTTTGTGCCTAAATTTTGATTAGAAAATGATTTATCATCAACAATTTTTTTTCATGTTCTCACCATTTCCGGTCCAAATGCATTCCCCTTCAGACCGGTTGCCGTTTGTCCACTATCTTCCCCGTTCATCAGCACTCCATTCTCATAAACTACTCCATTTTCATTTCCTCCTCTTCCGCCATCCAAAATTGCTTCATTTTCATCCGTTTCCATTCGAATTGCGTCCATTTTGGCGTTTCTAATTTCTGTGTCGTTCAGCAGATCACCATCCTTCTCAATTCCGTTCATCAGAATTGGCGTCATTGCCCCGTTCATTTCTTCTTGGTACAACACGGTCTCTTCAACAATTTCGACATTTTCCTAAAAATTTCTTTAAAAAAACAAAATAAAATTTATGAAAATCTGACCTGTATTGTCCCGTCGTGGTCCATTGACTCCTCATGTTGGTCCATTTGTTCAGGATTTTCGTCGTCGAAATGAAAATCGACAATTGGCACAGCAGCAGCATCTCCATTTTCTGCTTCATCGGCGCAAATTTGCGTGAGCAGTGGGTACTCCGAAGGTTGTTCGCATTGGGCCCGTTCGAGCACCGAGTCCACCTTGAGCAAATGTTCGTTTTGGGAGCTGCTCGGCCCCATCAAGTGTTTGCACAACGATGGAAGAGGCCGTTGGGGCTCCTGGCCGGGCCAATGGTTGTGCAAAATCATGAAATTGCCTGAAAATTTGGAAAAATTACACCAAATTAGATCAGTGGACGACCATGCTTGTTCATCAACACTTCATTGCTGATAAAACTGCGCGCGGATCCCTCCTCAAAATCCTTTGAAACTTTCCTGTAAAAAAGTTACAATCATAAATTAAGAAGACAAATGAAATTTACCGGTAGATAACATCCTCAATTGAAAACTGATTGTCCTTCCGATCCAATGCTCCCGGCTTGTCAATAACGAATGGAATCTAATTTGTAGGGATTATTTATTTATGTATATCAGGGGCTTGCCCCCAAAAATATTGTAGCTGGCAGGTTGAAAGTTTAAATTCTGCCAATTTTTAAAAGTGATAAATTTGAAATTTTTTCAACGAAAAGGAAACTTATGGGCAACATTGTGCCTGTAAAATATCCATAAGAATTTTAGATTGAGAGAATTCCCTATGTAATGGTTTGATTTTTGTTGCAAATTTCCACAGCCTACCCCGACTCTTCTGGCCGTCACATTCTGCCCAATGTCCGTTGTGAACTCGTTCAGAGTCCTGATCAGTTCCTCCTCATTTGGGTTCGTCGCATTTTCGCCTTTGCCAAATCGATCTCCGATTTCTTCGGCCATTTTGTGGATTTTGCTCGTCAATTCGCTCGACCGACTGCCCAGTTCCATTCGCATTTCTTTGCCCTTTCCTTTGCCCTTTTTCTTCGCCTCTTCGTTGTTTCCATCGCCTTCCTTGGATGTTCCGGCCTCATCTGCTGCTTGACCCCCATTTTCATCGCCATTTTCATTGTTTTCTGCTCCATTTTCCCCGTCTTGTTCCTCCCCCTCTTCATCAATCGGCTGAACGGCTTTTTCTGAAAGAATTCACATATTTTTATCGTCTTTTAATGAATAAAACCAAAAGTGATGGGTTCTCTCATTAGTCTCCTCTATATATTTTTTGATCAAATATCGATTCAAATTTAAAAAAAGGCAGGGGGTCAAAATGTCCCCTGGAGAAAATGTCCCTTCAGCAAAACCGGACAAAATGTCCCCCCAGAAAAATCGGTCAAAATGTCCCCGGTCAAAATGTCCTCTGGTCAAAATGTCCCCTCAGCAAAACCGGGCAAAATGTCCCCCCAGCAAAATCGGTCAAAATGTCCCCGGACAAAATATTCTCTTAGCAAAGCCGATGTCGTCTCCGGTTCACCTGAGTAACCTTACGCATCCCTCCGCCTATATTCCGGAAGAGTGTGGAAGGGACGCGGAAGGGTGTGGAAGGGACGCGGAAGGGTGTGGAAGGGACGCGGAAGGGTGCGGAAGGGACGCATGTATGTCGGTTTGTTGTAGGGACATTTTGACCGGAGGACATTTTGACCGGTTTTGCTGAGGGGACATTTTGACCGGGGACATTTAGTCCAGGGACATTTTGACCTGGTCCCTTCGGAATAAAGATATAATTAATGTCTCTCAAATTTTTTAATTTCTGAATTTTGTGATTCAATACTCTTACCCTCCGTTATTGAGAGCACTTTGTAACACGCGCCTGAAAGCAAAAATATTAATATTTTTTGTTCAATCAAAAACCAACCGAATGTGTTGTCAACGCGATATGCATAGCATTTGGCGCTGGCTAAATTTTCAATTTTTTGATTTTTAGGGGTCTTCCACCAACATACCATCCAGCATTGCCCCGACGCATTGGAGCGTCTCCACCTTGACAGCCGAAGACAATCCCTCCAGAATGGGAGTATCGAAGGCATTCAGGGCATTGACCTTCTGAAACGCAACATTTTCGAGAGTAAATTCCAAATTTCCTATTGTCCGAGCTTACCTTGTTCAGAAATTCCTTCAACCTCTCCGCTATTCTTTTGTCCGCCTCGTAACCGGCGGCATCCGATTGCGTTTGCGTAGAACCCATTTGCTATGCTTATTATTAGCACCTAAAAATCCAAATTTCAAAACAAACAAAACATATGGCAAATTAAAAAAACAAATTGAATCAAATTTTCAATGAAAAATAACAACGTATTTGTCAAAAATCTTCCTTTTTTCCCAGGAATAAAATGTTCGTATACAAAAGGATGAATGATTTTCGATGGATCAATTTCATGAAACATTATTATCCGCCAATCCTCCTCCCAAGCGATGAGCTCATTTCTGGAGTCACGGATAATGGCTGGCCAATTTTCCGTTGGCGGTTAAAAGAAATTCTTATGTATTAAATGAACCTAAATTTAAAAACATTTTACAGTAATAAATAATATTTTTACCATTGCTTTCATTTAATGCGTGACATGAAAGCAGAAATATTTTCGATTGCAACTGCTAAAAAGCATAAATAAATAAATAAATGGATGGGACAACAATTTTTAAACAGACCAGGGTATTTTTGGATTTCTGTTTGGAGTGCTGCATATTCCTCAATGCCTTCTTCTGTGGTCAGAATGGAACAAAACAGCGTCTTTTTGTCCAAAAGTTCTTTCTCCTCCAAAAACTTCAAACATTCGGCTAGAAACTTTTCTCCGGTATGTGATAACATCCTAACACGTCCTTGGGGAATGTGATTTTGAATCCATCTAAAAGTGAGGTTAATCGATTCGATGGATCAATGGGGAATCGGGAGGAATAGAGAGGAGTCACAAATAATAATCCATATTTAACTTTTTGAAAGGTGCCGATATTGACAAATACACCGAAAAAATATTGGGAATTTGGACCAATCAAGAAAAATGACCTTTTTGGTTAATCACAAAATCCGTTCTTTGGCACTTACCCAGGAAAAGGATTCGACCAATTTCCTTATAAAAAATTTCTAACCGGAGATGATTGAACCAATTATGCTCTATTCCTATCAGAAACAAAAAATAAAGTTTTGGAATTTTTTCAGGGCTAGCGTTAGGTGAAATTGAAATTCCTACCTGATCGCTTCCCTTGCATTGCTGTTTTCTTTTTTGATTTTATCCAATCGACCCAGCACACTGCGCGCAATGATGATGGTTTGTTTTGTCGAGGTGTATAAATTTTCAATGGCTGGTAGGCTATGAATAAACACAAAGAAATCGGGCGCAACATAAACGGGGATTCTGCTCGCCTTTTCGTACTGAAAATATTAAAAATGGAATTTCATACCTTTTTATAGATCCATGTTTTTTTGCTAAAATATAAAAATACATACCATTTCCGTGATATGTTGAAGATGCAATTTGGAAAAGGCATCTACCGCCTTCATTTCTTTCTCTTCTGCCAGATTTGGACCAAGTTGAAAAAACTTGTCAAAAGTGATTGCAATCTTTGGCTGTTCAATACATCGCCGCAAAAAGTGAACGGCGAGATGGACCATCTGGTCGCCAGAAAATGTGACAAATGGACCATTGAGGTACCAATCAGCAATTAAAGAGGATGATGCCGGCTCCATTTCTCCCATTCCCAGCATCAATGGGCGCAATTCTGCGAGAAACTCGTTCAGTAGCTCCACAATTGTTTTGAGCAAATTTTGAAATTGCTAATTTAAATCGAAAAATTAATAATTAATCCAAAAAAATAAAACTAACAAATTTCAGAGAAACGGGCATTTTCTTGCTCGAAAAACATTCTGCAGTTAGGTCGAAGAATTCCAGAATTGCGATGATTGTGCCCCAACAATAATCCATCTGTTGCTGATTGGGATTTTCGCCACACTCGAGTTCATTGTCATTCGCTTCGTCCTCACATGAATCGCTCGAGGAAGACGAAGAGCGCCGTTTTCTCCGCTTTTTGACCAATTGTTTCTCCTCTTCTTTCAAATTTCGCTCGGCAAGAATCCGTTTTGTTTGATCCAACAGAGGATTCCATTTTCGGCACAAAAAAGAGACAACAGCCCGGAATTTTTCGTCGTTTTCTTAAAAATTCTTATATAATATCAATTATTGCTCTCTAAATTTACCATCATTCAGTATAACGTAAATGGCAGCGAGTGAAAAAATATGGAGGAACTTGGATGCTGTCACAAAATCTGAGGATTGTATAAGACCATCAAAATTTTTCTCAAATTGATCCCTTGCATTTTCAAACGCAACGCGGCTAAATTACTAAAAATTATAAAAAAAAATTTTATCAGAGTTTTACTTGAAATCGAACAGCAAAATACTGATGAGTTCGTGCAGTGAGAGTGATTGGCCACTCCGAAATGTTTCCTTTTTCAATGTTTGCAAATTTTTCAAAGCTTGTTCAAATGGTTTGCGCACAATACAGGAACGCAGCAGCAACGAAAGGGCATTGGTGGCATGTTCAGATTCGTGGTCCTTCATCAGCAAAGCCAACTGGTTGAGGGGTCTTCCGTTTTCGGGGTCCATTTTCAGTGCCTTTTTGTAGCAATCGGTGGATGTCTGCAAATCCCTTGCATCTTTGCCGCAGAGCATGAAAGAATATCGGTAAAGATCGCCCAAATTGAGCAAAAATGTTGGACATTCGGTCGGATGTTGGCCCATAAGTGGGACAATTGCTGCAACACTTTTTGACACAAATCGCTGGAGTTGAACGCGATCATCGTCGTCCAGGACACCAACCGACTTGTAAAGGCGAATCGGATCGTAGAAGCAATTGGTCCACATTATGTCAAGAGCTTCTCTTCGGAATTCAGCCGATTTCAGCAATGTCACGCATTCATTAAAAATCCTAAAAAAAGCGATTTGATTAGAAAAATTAAACCTAAAAAATTACTTTTGTCGCTGTGTGACAATTCTCTTTTCATTAAACAGTTCGTCAATGGTTGCCCTTGCATTTAATTTCCGCAACTCTTTGATATAAATTTTAATCGAGCTAAATATTAAATATTTAAATTACTTTTTTATTTGCTTGCTGTAATGGATTTTAAAGGATTTTTTGTCAAATTAGTTCAGCTGATAAAAGATAAATGAAAATAATTTTAATAATTGCGCAGTTCAATCGACCAAAAAGTCTTTAATAGGTGGAATGCAGATATTAATTTTTGGAGCCATTTTAAAATTAAGTGATATAAAAAAATCAAAATTCATGGCCTGTGTTTGTAAGGTACTTGTTTAGCTGGTGTCCACCCTGGACCCCCCCCCCAAATAAAATTGAATTTTTTATGCCTTTTTTTAAATTTTTCCTTTTAAGGGTAATTTTTGTAAAAAAAATCCGATTCTGACCTCCATTTCGACATAACGCGTATTCTGACGTCACTTTTTGACGTTGACGCCAAAATTTTTTTTGCTTTTTTCTAATTTTTTCCTCAATGGGTAATTTTGGACGCTGAATCCGATTTTGATTCTATTTTGACATAATGTTTCGGATTCAGCGTCAAAAATTACCGCAGTAAAGTCTTTTTTTAGATGATTTTGCAAGAAAATTTTTTTGACGTTAACGACGAAAAGTGGCGTCAGATGACGCATTACATCAAAATGGACGTCAAAATCGAATTCAGCGTCAAAAATAACCCCAGGGATATCTTTTCTTGAATAAAAAAATGAATTTTTTTTCAAAATTTAGGGGGGGTCTAGGGAGGACACCAGCTAAACAAGTACCGTTTGTAATGACCTTGAAATCCTGAGGAGAAAATACATATTCCGGAGGGAATTCTTACCAAAATTGAGAGGGGGGAGTGAATAGTCGATCTCTGGATTTTCAATTCTAATCCAAGCTGTTTTGGTGTCATTCAACTTAGAATTTTCTGATTTATATTTTACAACATTCTAATAAACTCTTTTGGTGGGAGAAAGCTCCGGCTACAATAACGAAAATTGAAATGGTTCTACTTTGATGAGTGTTTTGATATTAAATGCTCTTACCGAAGTACGGAAACTGCATCCAAATTCGTGGTTGGCAAATGATCCATCATTAAAATAAATAATGTTGCTTCGGCGTCAAAATCTATCTCAAGAAAGTCGTTTTTACTTTTTTGGGTGGAGTAGAGGGG